>DWGR01005543.1:0-10301 GCA_018247715.1 Heliconius burneyi
AGACATATACTGAATTTGTGTAATATTTTTATACGAAAATTTATACTATAAGTAATTGTTTTTAAAATTAAATTTTTTAATGTACTTAAATTTATATCAGTGTTAAATATTACATTCGTAGAATATAATAATATTTTTATAATAAATGTATGACTTAGCAAATGTAAATCGTATTAAAGATATTGAGTAAATATTGTGTACCAGGAATGTCAGAAAGTTTCAAGTTACGAATAACATTGTTCGACAAAACTGCTTACTTTTATAAACCTGTGCATACCTGTATGCTTTGATCATTATTATAAACTTTTATGAATATTGTGTTTAAATATTTTAAACAAAATTGTTACTAAATGATGTGTATTTTTATGGAGGTTACTGTAGGGACACATATTAGTCCACGCCCGGCTAGCTCAGTCAGTATTGAATGCTTGTATTAGGTAAACGCTGTTATAAATAAATACCGATAAGTTATAAACGTTATTTTATTAATATCAACCAAAAATATAATAGAACACTTTCCCCTGCGTGTTGGGTGGCGGAACTCAATGCCACTCTTTGCCTCGACACCAGAACGAAAAAATTAAAATCCACTACCAGTCGCGTTTACAGTCACACTTTGTTGCGCCATGACTGGCCTCACTTGCTTTATTTACAAAGTGTATTTCGTAAATAAATAGATCTATTCTACTGCCCAACCCAACTACTATCTACTTATTCACGCCTGGTATGGCGGGAATATTATAGTATAAATATATGTTATAGGACAAATTAAATATATTACGTAATAAAAAAGATCATAAGTTTCAGGTGCCTTATCTGTAGCACGTCTAACGATTTAATATAAAATTTATTTACAAAATAAAAATAATACTTAAGACAAATAAACCACTCTATAATTTTAACCGATTTTTGTTAAAAAGAAAATGTTCAATTCAACTGCTTTTGTTTTTAACTTTAGATTGGGTAAAGCAATTTTGATAATTCTTTTTTTATTTGAAAGCTGATGCTTCTCGTGTAGCCCCTTTTTAATTAATTCCAGTTTTAATATCGACATCCATAAGAAAAGTATATAAGTCTTAAATTTGCATTAAGTATGAGCGCGACAAATGGACAAATAACTCAATATCACATCAAACGATTTCAATTATAATTTTTATTGCAAATTAATAAATAAGTAGCGAGACTCAATGCCGCGACAAGCATGTGCCTCTGCCCACTGTTTCTTTGGCAAAACTTTTAGTTGCTATTCGTGACTTACAATGCTCTTTTTTCTACACTGTACAACAGTTGAAAACAGTTTTTTATAAGGCGAAATGGCAAATGTTTCATTACTTGGCAAGCCCCTTAAAAAATCAATTTGCCTAAGACACCCACAATTCACGATCTACCCCTGAAAATGATATACAACTAACTTTTCATTATTCATAGCCGATTCCAAATTTTGTGATGCCAGTAGATGGTGCAAATAAGCCGCGTCACTGAAACGCTCCTCGACCACAGCGTTGGCCACGAGCACTGTGAACACTCGCATCGCTGTAGTTGCATCTCCCGCCATGTGGTAAGCTGGAAAAAACAAAGATATAAATATAAAAGAAGTTTATTTTTATAGCTTTTTGCTGTATCCTGCAAATAGCAGTGTAGGCAGGGATAACTTAGTGTCAAGACACTGTTCCCCATGAGTCATCTAGTTTTTAATACAATTGTTGCTCTTTGAGTGGCAAAACTCAACCAATGTCTTCTTACCAGGCTACTGTAAACACAGTACGGTTGTGGGTTCGATTCCCACTCGGGGGAATAAAATATTTAATATTTTCACTTCCTCGCTCTGGACTACAAGACTGGCAACTCAATAAGCAATGTTTTAAGAATTCGTCGGAAAGTGGGCTACATGCTCGTGTGTCTTTATGGGGAATTGGGGATCTGCTGCGGTATATCATTATTACACTATAACCAAGATATCATAATACACATGTGTAGTATGAGAAAATAAAATAACCACTACTTTATATTAAAAAAAATAGTATTGGTGTTACTTTAATAGAAAGTAAATACTTAATCGATATAGCTGCATTTACTTTTACATGATATATAGATTGATTGCAAAAAATTTCACTACCTTTCTGTGCTTCAACAAATTTATTCTCCTGTGCCATACGATTAGCGTACGGTAAGTAAACCTCTTGTTTACATTCTGGATGTTCGCGAACCAGGGCGAACGCTCGAGACCATTCTCCCGCTATTACCGCGAGTTGTGACACTTTCCTAGAAAAAAATAATCAACTATTTTATATGTATGAAGTATAAAAAACGAATATTTAACTAGAATCTTCATATTTAACTACACAAAAAATTGCCACTCAACACGCGATGCCTCCAGAAAATCGGCAGAAAGTGGGGAACGGAGTGTCTTATCACTATGTTCCCTCTGCCGTCCCTGCCGTGTGCGGAATAAAGCGTGATGCTGAATGAAAAAATTTTGTCGGTCGCGGCAGAAGCGAATAAGCGAACGACTGTAAATGCGACAGTTTTAAGATCGATTCCCACTTGGAGGAACAAATTATTAACTATGTTAAGTCGTTTTTTATATTAAATAAGAATAATACTCTTACTTGTAATCGCCAAGACGTTGATACACATCGCCAGCAGTTGCGTATTCACCAACAGTTATTAGAGCTTCTGCTAGATGCCGCAGGGAATCACTTGATCCCTTATCCATTTTTCGTGCTAATTCTATTAACCTGTTTAAAATTATTTAAACTTTTTAATAATGTTTATATGCGAATTGCATATAATATTTAATAATAATGAGAGAGGGTTATCCCAGATTCTTAAGAAAAATCCATAAATAAATAAAACTTAATAATAATACTACTATTTTACTGCAAATCCAAAAATAAAAGTATTAATAATAAAAAAGTATATAAAAGGAAATACAGTTGCAGAGGCAGCTTGTTCTCAACAAGGAATGTTTCGATTTCAGCCGGAACATGGAGAATGCAGTCTATTAAACATTGTTACTATGTTCTATCCACCAACCATGTTGTGACTGATACATTTTACCAATGAAGCGGAAAAAATATATAATTTCTTGCCGAATTTGACAATTTTAGATCAACGTTTACGGTCGGGTAATATGTTGTTTGTATATATCTTGTTTGTTATACAACAAAGACGTTGAAAAAGACAATCATATATTTTGATTGCGTTGACTTAAAAGTTGATTTTTTTCTGTGCCCCAAGGTATTGTAAAATTGGATGATTTTAGATATATTTAGCTTTGTTCCTTACATAGAAAGTAATTATATGATAAAAAATCAAATCAACTTCACGCTGTATCACAGCAGGGTAGGCCTAAGACACTCCGTTTCGAACTTTCCGCCGAATTCTGGAGGGATTGCGTGATGAGCGGCGGAACTTGACGCCGCACTTTGCCTCGCCACCAGAAAGAAGGAAGATATAAATGTAGATAAGTATTTCTCTTCCTCGAGCGGGACCAGGTCCACAACCAGTCGCTCTTACAGTCACACTTTGTGCCCCTACGCTACAACTGACCTAGTTATATAATGAAGCGTAATATTTTTTTCTTGTTTATATTAGTTGTAGTTTACTATAACGACCTTCTAGGATAGAAAGCATTCTCCAACTTCCGCCATCCGTCTGTTTATCTTGGACTTTGGTAATTCAACTCTGTTACATTTCGCCGATCCATTTTTAGTTTTTCACTGGTTACATACGGATCCAAAAAGACGAAAACAAAAGGTATAATTCCAACTAACATGTCCCTCCTTCCAGTCTCAGCCAGCAGCCTGGCGGCTCGCTTGACGTCTCCCGCCGCGAGGTACATCTCGGCTGCGGCGCGCGGCTCGTTCACGCGTCGCGCCCACTCCGCGCGCTGTCTCGCTATACTGGATAGACCCTCGCCTTCGCCTATGTATTCCTGAAAAATTTGGAAATCAATTGATTTAGTTTTATATTTTAAAGGACGTCGTAGCGCAGCGATATCAAATGTGATGTTGATGGATTCGATTACGACTTTAGGAATACCCGTCGCTGATAAAAACTACAAACACTTAGTAATTTGCCTTAAATTGATTTTTCAACAGATTATTACAAATTAAATAATTAATTTAATTGCGATACAATTCCCACGTACGAATATAACAAAAGAAATATAAAAAAATATAAAGAATGCACCTCAGTGTGAAAACGTCTGTAATCGTGACAGTTGTGGGTTCGAGAAATTATTTGTTTGGATTTCCTTGCTCTGGTAAAACAAAGAACGATGTTGACGACACTCCCCTCGGAATATCTTAGCACCAGATTACCTCTGCGCATTATATTATGTGAGGAAAAGCGTGAAGCTGCAAAAAAATATATTACTTGTGCCTTCCACACTAACTTGCAAAATCATTTTCAACCCTTAGTATGGAATAGAGCTTAAAAATTGTCAATGAAATTACCTGGGCCTTGTTAAACATGCGCAGGTCGAGGTACAACGCGAGCGCGCGGTCGTCCCTACCCGCGCCGTGGTAGGCGCGCGCCGCGTCCGCGTGCCGGCCGCAGTGCGCGATCATCTCGCCCACTATAAGGGCACGCTTCTCGCCGTTCTCCATTCGGGACTGTTAATTATTATATTATATATTTATTATATTGCTTGATTATAGTTGAAATGGCGTAAACTTGAGTTTTAAATGTATGTAAATATTTTTATAAACTAATTCACATAAAACCAACACTAAATGTTAGAAGGAAATTAATCGAAATAGAATAGTAAAAACTGCATTTAAATCGGTTAAGCAGTTTCTACATTAACGACATAAACGCACAGACAAACAAATTTTGTAGGACATAGTATAATTTACTGGTATGTAACTTCCAGTAGTTCTAGGTGACATCACACTAGGAGGATAGAAAAAGTCATCTAATAAATGTAATTGACGTAATTTGTATGATGTAGATTATAAATCGCCTTTTATATAATACTTATTGAGGATTATGAATTGAACCATTCAAAAAAGTTTTGGTTCTTTATTAAAATTGAACAACATTGTCATTGTCTTTTACAGTTATACTTGATTTTCTAAATAATGAGATTTTCTGAATAAAACCTTAAAACATATGTCAGAAGAAATCAGCTTCATGCTTTATCCCGCACACGGCAGGGTAGACAGACGAAACATAGTGTTAAGACACTCCGTTCCCCACTTACTGCCTAATTCTGGTGGCATTGCGTGTTGAGTGGCAGAATTCAACGCCACGCTTTGCCTCGACACCAGAGCGAAGAAATAGAAATATAAACGTTGTTAAATATTTCACTTCCTCGAGTGAGAATCGAACCCACAACCGTCGCATTACAGTCAGCGTTACAGTCACACCTTGTGCCGCTGCGCCACGACGGTCTCAAACATATGTCGAAAACCATAAGTACCCATCTATGCTATATAATATGCAATACCTGTAATTGATCTATGAGCGTTAAAAAACTTATGTTTTCACTCCGTTGGAACGCCTTTCTAGCAACTTCAAAAGACAATTCCTCTAAAGCCGCAGTCCCGAGTCTTTCCCAGTCCAAGGCTGTTACCCCAAGACAAGCTACTGCATACGCCTCGCTGTAAATAAAAATAATATAATCATAAATAAATAAAAATACTGAACAATAAAACTTTCCATTCTATAATTTTTTAACAAGAAAAATGTATTATAGTAAATGGAAAAATTTGTTTGAAAATTCTTTTTCTTGTATATATGAAACACATATATACAAGAAAAAGAATTTTCAAACAAACGTTTAAGCAAACGTAGTGGCGTAGCGGCAGAAGGGTGTGACAGTAACGAGACGGTTGTGGGTTCGTTCCCCCCTCGAGAAAATGAAATATTTATTAAATGTATATTTTTATTTCTTCGCTCTGGTGTCGAGAATTCGACGGAAAGTGGGGAACGGAGTTAACACTAGATTTACTAGGTTCCCTCTGCCTGCCATCAGGGTAAGCAGAGGGCTTACGGCTTTGTGTGCGTCTTACCTTAATCAGTAAGAACATGTCCTTTTATATATGTCACCGTAAAATTACAAAAACGCTAAGTTTATAATAAATTTATAAACAATCTGAAAATAATGAACTCTTTTAAAGGGCCAGCGCTCTGATCGCCTATACAGCAAAATCGACCAATACGGGTTGTGACCACAGAGCCACAGAGAGAGACCACAGAGAGAGAGAGAATCTAAGAAGGTGTCAATAAAATGATTTTTTTTATTATGTGACATAAAGTATGTGGCATTGAGAATATTTTTTAATATATTCGAAAATTAAAAAACAAACAATTAAGAATTAAGTTTATATACTGTGCTTTGGTATTTATGTACTAAAACTTCCGGAGGTATACGGATATGTAAGTGCAGGTTCGGTTACGTTAGTTATTTTTAAATTAAAAGTTTCTAACCTAACCTGCACTTAAAAATTGCCTAAATGCCTGTAGCTGCGGTGGCATTAGTACATAAATGATATTTTTTACTAATTACATATAAAGAGCAAACTGTAGTTCTTTTTGAATTCTGTGGTGAATTTTTGCTTTTGACAATGTCGGTTCGAAATTATAGGATAGTTTATAAATTTACAACTAACATTATAAACTAACGGTGTTCATAATCTTATGGTGACATATATAGATAATTATATAAAGGCTAAAAATAAGAAAATTCATACTTAAATAACTTTTGTTGAATGTACTGGTGAACAGCGTGTGACAGCGGAACCTTGATTGTTTGCATTGAGTTAGCTTGCAAGCAAAACACACGACCGCCCTAAAACAAAGAATTAATATGTATTTTGTTATGTTCACAGTATCCCGTATATAACATCGTAGGCGGGCGGAATCTAGTTTTAACTTCGTAACCCACCCCGGCTACGAGAGCGTGAAAATTAGAATGATTGACTTTATATAGTGGGAATCGAACCCACAAAAAAAACAAACAAACTGTGCAATGGCCTACCCGCGGCAGTGTTTCCAGGTCGATATGATATGGGTACCTTCAAAAAGCGCATCTACCTCCACCTTAAAGGCCGGCAACGCACCCGTAACTCCTCTGGTGTTGCACGGGGTCAAAAGTTATTTTATTTAAAAAATAATTCAAGCCAAGATATAAATAAAACAAGAAATTAGGTAATTAGATTCAGTGGTAACAAGTTTAAAGCCGAAATAGCATAAATATTCATAATAACTTTAGACGAAGCCACCACTTTCCGCCACTTATCATGCAATCTTTCGAAAAAGTCTTAAATCAACACTACATTCCCTCAGCCTATGCGGCAAAAAGTCTGACGCTGCTAAAACAGAATAGCATGTAGCATAATATGAAAGTAAATAATGTGTATTATAAAAAAAAATATCTCATATCGACCGTCTTTCATATAAAATACTAAACATTGACTTTGTTTTATCATCAACAAGGAAAAAATAAAAAAGACATATTGCTACAAAAATCATATGCATATTCTTAAATACAATATAAAGTTATAAATATATAAAGATATAGTGGTAGCCTATACTAAAGTTAATAAATACATACTTGGAAGCCCACAACGGATCCAACTAGTGGCTGCGTGGCGGGCGGGAAGTGGCCCGCCTTGATGGACAGCACGCCAGCGCCGGACAGGCAAAGGAGCTCGTCGCACCAGGAGTTAAATGATGCAGATGATACATTTTCCTCCTGTAATAACCAAAGCAACTTTACAGATATTTTCATCTTTGATATATTCTAAGTTGCGTACTGCAGAAATTTAAAGTAATTGTAAAAATAATATCAACAAGTAATAGAGGCCAATCGCGATGCAGAGGGTTAACTGGCTGTGGAAATTAGATCGCCACTTGAGGAAATTCAATATTTATTTAAACTTATATTTTCATTCCTTCGCTCTTTTCTCGAAGCAAAGCGAAGCGTTGAGATCCGCCACTAACAGGCAATTCCTCCAGAATTTGGCGGATAGTTGAAAATAGAGTGTCTTAACACTAGGTTCCCTCTGCCTGTACGCTGATGTGTGCGAGATACAGCGCGGAGCTGATAAAAAAAATTCAACAAGTCAAGTCTATAATACTATCCAGGTATACCCAGCAATAAAACTTTTGTTCAGTACGGTCGACGAGTCGTGGCCGCCCTGACGATAGCAATAGATTAGATTTTTGAGATATTCTAACTTTTTATTATTTTCTTTCCAAGCGAACATTTCGCAAATTTACAGGAAGCCTAACTTCACTTCAACCATACTTCAATAACAAACTTATTTTCCATACCGTATACAATAACTCCCCATCAAGCAGGCTGTACACGCGACATACAGAAGCCTCGTCTACTACAGCGAGACGACTGCGTGAGGCGCTCACATCTAAACAACGGACATTGCTGGGCGTTTGAAGTATCACTTTTGCATCGCCATTGCTTGGTTGCACTTGCCAGATCTGAAAACATAAGATATGAAGAATATGAGAACTATACGAAGTAATATGTTAAGGGCTGTAAATGCGGCGATTCTGGATTCCATTCTCGCTTTGGTCAAATTGGTCGGTAATTTTGAAATAAAGTTTTGTAACACTAGATGCCTTCTGCCTACCCTACTATGTCCTGATACAGCAAAGAAAGAGATACAGAAGAAAAAACCTAATTTGTCTCCACCAACTCTGCCATACACTATATTAAAAATAATTAAAACCTAATAAGTAAGTACAAGGTTTTTTAATACATGCGTAAAATAAAAAAATAAAAAAAGAAGTATAATTGCAGAAACATTATCAATAATAAAAAATAATAAAAAAATCAAAATCAGCGACTGCATGAAACTAAAAAGAAAATAAACAAGCCCAATAGTTTATTAGGAGTCTTGCGGGGTTCCTGGTAAAGATTTTATTGACTGAAGAATTACTTATAGGTCCCGACTGTTAATCTTAATAAACTATTGGGCTTGTTTGTTTTCTTTTTAGTTTCAAGCAGTCGGAGTTTTTGTTTTTTTTTTTCAATATTTTTTACTTTTTTGTTAGGATTTGTTATGGTAATGATAATCTTGAATTGATACCCATATTGTGGTATTCGAAACCATTTTTTTTTTACACTAAGTCCAATAGCGTCCCACGGCCGCAACGATTTTTTTAACATTAACATCTAAGAACATTTGGGCTGCTAGAAAGAATCTAATGATACCTCAGTTATGTAAATCCGTTCAGCGATCCTGGAGATATGAGGTAATAAAGAATATTACATACATACTTAAAAACATACTTCCTTAGCAATCGGGAAAAAACGGAAGATCTGTACAATAATGAAATAAAAATAACTCACTTGTCCATTCATTAGACCTAATAGTAAAACTTCTTCAAAATACAGCGATGTCACCTTAACGTAGCGAATGGGAGAAGGTACAGTCCAAGATTTTGCTATAGTAGAGCCGATCATCGATAATTTTGTATCCTGGAAGTAAAAAAATAGACATATTAATAGTATATTGTCATTATCTTTTGTAATGGTAGTATGCTACTAAAGGAAAATGAAAGCATTATATGATTACTTTGTTTGTCTGATTTTGTTTGTCTGTGAAGAGCATTTTTCTCAAGATCGCATGGAGCTCTCAAGCTGAAATTATATCAAATACCAATTCTATAATATCTTCAAAACGTGTAACTGTAAAGCAACGGTTGTGGGAAATTAATTATTATTTATAATTATTATTATTTCTTCACTTTGGTACCACAGCAATAAAAAGCTATTGAGCTCTGCTACTCAACGCAATGCTTCGAAAATCCGGCGGAATGTGGGGAACTGAGTGTGTTAACACTAACTTCCTTCCTTTTGTCCACTCTGCTATATGAGGGATACACGCGTGCAGTTAAAAAAGTCTACGCAGTCAAGAGAAACCATAATGCCAAATTCTAGATCAACGGAAAGTACCCTGACTTTCCGTTGATCTAGAATTTGGCAATTAAAAATTTACAGTATAGAAAAAACCCGAAAATTGGAAATTCATAGATTATACAGGGTGGAATTGAACGCACCACTTTAAATGAAACCACAGTTTTAACTACTCTATAAAAGCCTAATATAATTCAGAAAAAAAATAATTCCCAAAAATGAAAAAGTTATTTTTTCAATAATCGTTTTAAAAAAAAACACCATTTGTAAAGTGTAATATTTTCACTCACACACTTACCTGTCAAAGCGGCAACGTCGCACACGCTTCATTCAAGTATTTTTGTAGTAGTATGTGTATGTGTGCGTGACACGAAATACAGGTATGGAAAAAAATCGTGAAATGAAAAAA
>DWGR01005544.1:0-10301 GCA_018247715.1 Heliconius burneyi
ACGTCATACTAATAAGGCACAGAATTTTCTAAACATTTTACAAAATTGTCACTAACACTGCATTCGGTACACTATCACTGAGTCATCACTGTGTGATAGGACACGAGTCGAGTAACACATTGTGTAGTACTTTGGCATGTCGCCAGTCGCGCTGTGAACCCGCTACCAGCACGTCTCGAATACAACCTTTGAAGTTTTCTCTGCCCTCTGCTAATTCTGTGGCGCCTTCTGGAATTACGTTATTTCTATATTCAAATAAATGATGATGCATGTATGAACGTAATATTTTTCTTCTTATTTAAATTCAATTTCAGATTTAAAATATTCGGGAATATGATATGCGGGAAACAAACACTATTTTTGTACAAATTCATGTTTTTTTCCTAGCAATATTATAGAGAACCTAGTCTTATGACAAACTTCTAGAGCTCTCCGCTTTTTGTCCTAGTAAATGGAGTTTCCCTGGGAAAATGAATAATATTAAATAAAGGCTTACCTTGCCTTATTAAGTAGGAAACGAATTTACAACCATCGCGTTTACAGTCGTACATTTCTACCCTGCGCGACGACGGCCTCTATATAGATTAAAAGCTCAAATTAACTTACCAGGCAATCCCCCCACATATACAGACGGTGGTCGTAAAGCAACCACTGAGGGTAGAGTAGCCAGAGCTGGAGGAGCTCTCTCCTCCGGCGCAGCGTCCAAGGCCAGAACGGCGGACCGCGGGGACAGCTTGGCTCTGACGGCGTGCCACTGTCCGTCGCACACGCGAGCTCGCGCCTCCACACGGCGTGTTCCCATTGATATCACTACCTGTTGGTTATCGGTTTTATGTTGTTTATTTTGTAATTTTATATTCCCTAATAGAATGCCTTTATGCCTTCCATACAATTTATAAAACATTGTATATGGAGCGGTTTATATGAAGTATTTAAATACAAATTACATTCAATGATATTCAAAACTTACAAATCCGTCTTTAAGCTCCAACAACGCGCCCGCAGCTGCAGCAAGCACTCCATCTCCTCCCGCCGCCCGGAATTGAAGCCGCACTTCCACTGACTCCTCACCCTCACTATCACTGTGCCCCACGTCTGTCCACTCCGCGTAAGCGTCGCCTGAATATTTAATGTATTTGTTGGTTTTTTTTCTTAATTTTACTTCAATATAAGTTCAAATGTTTTTATATAAAATTTTGACATAATTTTGTGTGCTGCTCATTGTGGGTGTTTTATTAACATATTTTTATATATATTATATTGTAACCACATAAGTCATTTTTCACAAAACATCATTATAATTATTTAAATTATTATGTATACATGTATATTATGTATATTATGTATACATATGTATATGTAAGCTATAAAAACTACAAACCAGCAAAGTAAGCGCCGCGCTCCACCCTGGGGAAGCACTGTCCCACTGCAGAGTGAGCTCGAGAGTCCCGCACCAGGTCCTCCACCCGGCCGTTGAGAGTCACTCGTCGGACGCAACCTATGAAACCGCCTGCGCGTTTTATCTGAAAAATAAATAAATAAATAAAGTAATTTATTGTTAATTTTAAACAGGCCGTCGTGGCCCAGACACTCAAGTGTGTGACTGTATCGCAACGGTTGTGGGTTCGATTCCAATTCGAGGGAATGAATTATTATTTATTAATATTTTCGCTCTGGTATCAAGGCAAAATACCTCCAGAATTCGGAGGAAAGTTGGGAACGAACGTCGATGAACATTAATTTATTTCTTTAGAAATGTACACTAAATGGAACGTTACCTATAGTCCACGAGGACTAAGCTGAGCTTTGCATTTATGTTAGTGTTCATATATAGAGTAGATGTAATGTCACTTACTTGGCCTACCGGAAAGATTTATTGTTAGATCAAAAGAAACGTCAGATGACAGTAAAAATGTTGAGGATTAACTAATATACTCACAGAGTTAGGTATATGCGAGTCCAGCGCGTGGCTCGGCGCGCCGCCCACGAAGAGGCGCGCGGCGCGCGAGTGCGGAGGCGCGCGCGCTGTTGCCGCCGCACCGCCCGACGACAGCGACATGCGCGTGCGCGAGATGCGGACTGTTATCTGTTATGTATCATACAATTTAGAGAGTTTTAGAAACAAGTGAGTTATAAATTGTTATCTGATTAATAACTGTAATATTCAATTTTTATTTCAGGGCCCTAAAGAATATAATAATTCAAATATTATTAATACAAGCTTTTAATCACATTTGCATTACATCCATTTTCAAAATTCATTAAACTAAGTGCAGTTTTGGGCTCCAATACTTTAAATACAATATTAACTTTGATATATCTAATGTATTTCTAATATTATTTTAAGCAATAAAGTTTAAATAAAAGCTAAAAGTCCCTCATAATACATACAGAATGCCACACTCCATCATCCACTCGCGCGGCCAGAGCGACCTCGCGCCGCCGCCGGCCGCGTATCGTGAGGCGGAGACGACCCTCGCGCAGTGACAATGAGGTGTAATGCTTGGGTTTTAGTTTCGATCCCTGTGCATGTGCAGAAAAAATTTGGGTTATGTGTTTAGTTTTAGATTAGACTGGTTTAACATACGAGGGATATAACGGGACAAGTACTTATAAGAAAATTGTGTTTTTAGCATTTACTCTCTAATTATGTTTTTTAGTAAAGGTTCGAAGAATTTTTTGAGAGTTGTAAAGAAAAGTGGATATCGATGTATTTAAAGTTCTTAAGATGGATGCAAATCCTGGTTCTATCAAAACGCATAAATATTTTTGTTAGATATATATATTCAATACAAGGATTTTTTTAACCGTTTGAATCTATTATAACTTTAAACGAATATACCTTATAAAATCATATTGAAAACGATTCCAAGTAATAAAAATAATTTATCACAACAAATCATAAAATCAAACATACCGGCAACAACATTAATAAGCCTTCACTAGCAAAAGTCCGGAGTTGGAGTACAAGGGCGAGGTCGCGGGTTCGACCTACGTGCAACGAGGCATAACTTCCCGCCGCGTCACCGAATTTCACTGCACCCGCTTCTACCGTGTATGACGACATCTGTGAATAGTATGAATATCATAGTATATAGAATGTACTCTGTGATGAATATTGTATGTATAAAAGGAATGGCTGACAGTATTGACAGAACTCAAATATCGTTCTTATAGACCAACGATATAAGCAAATTATAAGTTTATTTATTACGACGTATCTCACGTTGTTCCTCGATAAATAGGAGTTTGTCATTTAGCAAAAGAAACCAAATGTATTACGAATCAATCATAGTAAATTTTATTTTGATAAATGTAAACATTCTCATTTATAAAACTAGAATCAAACTTTGCATATGACCACTGACCTTTGCGCATCCAGCATTATCATCAGGTACGGCGTGCAGAGCTCGCGGTGCGGCAGTATGTAGTTCTCCATCAGCGCGCCCAAGTCTTGCTCCCACGCGCCGTACACTCGTTTCTAAGCCTACCCATCTGTTACCAAATATATGTATGAATTTGTAGCCTAATTTTGACCAGATGATAGAAGAAAAAAGGTTTATAAAAAAGGAAAAAAAATCAGTACCGCCAACTAGTCGTGGCCGCCCTGAAGTTGGCTGCTTTCTTTACGAGTTAATAAGACGCAAAAATACAGAAAACCTACTTAAAAGCGGCCATGACTCGTCGGCCGTACAGTGCTGCTGGTAATATTTTTTTATATCTTATATTAAAACTTGTAATATATCAAATATAAGAGTTTTAATAGAATGTTTTGCGTTTTCCAATTCCAAATATATCACATGTATATTTTTAACAGTATATAGTATATAGACCTGAGCAACAAAAAATATTTTTTCAAAATATTATGGAGAATTTTACATACGTGGAATCTACAATAAAATCAGCAATCGTGCCGGTAAATCCCCCCACCGAGATATGGGACGAGTCGGGAGGGGCGCCCCCTAGGTACAGCCCTCGGGGTCGAGGGGCAAAGGCTCCACCGGGCAATGCCCCATTTGCTAATTGCTTCTCGTCCACCCATACCTCCATCTAGAAAAACACTTTATTATGTTACTATTTAATGTATAGCATATAAAGTGACATTGCTTGCCATTTTAGTGTCAAATATTTTAAGAATCTTTCAGGTAAATTTTATGATTTATAATACACTAGCTCTTACATGGTTTATACTCGTATATATGAAATATTGTACGTGTGGGAGGTAATTCTGACCGCAGGCACAGTGAGGGACACTGAAACCATAAGGGTTTGTAATAAAACGTTTCATAGTAAATAGACTAAAAATCCAATAATTTCTGAGAAAATAACGTTCAACCAAATAAATACTTTAGCTTTATAATATCAGTACAGATTTAGAGAAAAACATACTTGCTTATGAGCTCGCACCAATCTGACTGTATGTAGCGCACCATCATCGAACTTTGTGACATTAATTCTTAGTCGTAGCTCTGCTTTCCCAGCGTTGGCTGTCAAGTCTAATTCACCTGAGAGAATGAATAAAGAAAAAGATATACATATATAGAAAAAGTTATTCGGTTTATGTTCATTATTAGAATGAACACAAAACTGCCTGAATCACGATGTAACATCATACATAACAAAAAAATATTTTCTTAATAATAATATCAGTGTCAATATTAATCCAACAATTAAAAATATATATTTTTTATCAATATTTAAATTTAAGTTTTATCCCGGAAATACAATGAAAGGCAGAGAGAACCTGGGCGTTCCCAGGTTAAGACACTCCGTTTCATTTAAGATACTTCCGTTCGACATTTTCCGCCGAATTTTAGAAGCATTATCATAGCGAGAAAATAAAAAAAAATCCTCGAGTGTAATCAAACCCGTAACTATATTTACAGTCGCACGTTTGTATCCTTGCACCAAAAAATAATTGAAATATATTTTTGTAAAATGTTGACAAAATGAGGGCTGACGCCTAAATTTTCGAAATTAATAGTTATATCGTATTTTTGGAAATATTATAAACTTATACCATAGAGTAATCCAAACCACAAGCAAATCCACAAGCTACCTTTATCCAAAGACAACAAGAGATAATGATGATCATCTCCATCTTCATCTTCCACCTCGTTATCATCTACAGCAAGTGTGGGCGCGCGGTACAGCAGAATACCAGATGGAGATCTAGCTCTGAAGGAAAGGGACAAAGATGTTTTCCTGCGAATAGATGGAGATGGCATCTCTATGTAACCTTCTCCTTCTAGGACTGCTGAGCGAAGAGGCTGGAGGATGAGAATTATGTATTATTAGTGATATTACTTAGTTACAACGACCACAAGTGCTTCAAATAGTATGTTATAGTAGTTTAATCTAGCAAATTATGTGTAGCTTCACGCTTTATGCTGGATATATCAGGTCCATTGAAGGCAGCGCTTTGTCTTGCTACGAGACAAGGAAATTAAAATATCATATATTTAATTGATGAAAAAAATATTGTTTTTTATTGTTTAACTCTTACATCTCCTTAATTTAACTTGAACTAAATTTTCATTTAAGACTACTTACCCTAGGATTACAACCAGGTTCCACACCATGTCTCGTCGGGGTATCTAACAGATCATACCCTTCTCTATCCACCATGACTCCTCCCAAACACCCCATAAGGGGTAACACATCATATCCCAGATTCTCTCCCTCGGGGGGTACACCTCCCAACCAGTAGGTGGAACTGGATAGTTCGGGAAGTGCGGCCGCTGACTGTACAGGGGGTGATGGAGAACCGAGAGTTTCTTCTCCGTTCACGCGCAGGCTACCTGGACCGGTTTTGTGTGTTATATTTATGTTTATATTTTTGTTTCGACTAAAATATATGAGTAAAACTAAATAATTATTAAGAACGTGGGCTTCATATGATAATAAATTTATAATGTACTAGAGACTGAACCGCGACTTCTACTGTTTAAACATACTTTTATGTTATAGCTAAATTATAAAAATAACATTTTTACAAAAATTATAGGCTTTGTTGTTATTTTGATAAATGTACAAGCTATATTACTTTAAAGTTTCATCTAAATCTAATAAGTCGTTGTTGCGTGTAAGTGGTATAAATATCCATCCTCACAAGCCTTCATATTTATATCATAATATTAATAAGCTTTATGTTACAGGCAGAGGGAACTTAGTGTTAAGACGCTCCGTTTCCCACTTTTCACCGAATTATTAGATTGAGTGGCGGAACTCAACGTCGATTTTTTGCCTTGGTGCCAGTTCGAAGAAGTGAAAATGAGAATTCGATCCCCCGAGTGGGGATCGAACCCACAACTGTCGCATTACAAACTTGCGCCCCTGCGCCAATACGGCTAATTTATAGTAAAAGTAACGTAAATTTGGTACAAGTAAATTACACAATTGTGAAAAGTGGGATACGGCAATGTTTTATTACTAGGTTACCAGGGGCCTCTGTATACTCTGCTATATACGGGATACAGCGTGAAGCTATTATAGTGTAATTACATACCTCTCTCCAATCCATTAAACACTCTCGTAGCCTGCACATGGGCTGTCCTCCCATCACAATGTTTGGCCCCCGCCGCGATGTGAAGCCGCGCCCCTCCGTACGCCACCGCGAACACCACGCGACAGTCGCGCAACCACACGGAGACTGAACGATTCTGCATTAAGAATTAGGGAATTGTTTTTTTTTTTCGGGTCATATAAATAAAAATGATTACCAAAATTAAATATGGAACATATTTCATTCAATTCTTGTAAAATAATTTTAAAAAATGAAAACAATTATATACTATATTTCATTATTACAGCAAAGTCTATTTTCTAAAGTCTTTAATTTAATAAATATTGTATAAGCTCGAGCAAATTTAATAATATGCATTTTACTTTAATAAATTCTCACATTAGCCTTATCATGTGCCAAAAACAACAAGGCATCGGTATCAGTAGTGCGGAAAGATAATGATAGACTGAATCTGCGTCTGTCAGGAGGTCGACGAGAACGGCGTAGAGCTACGTAACCATCGCCACCCAGCCATACCAGGCCTTCACTGCTACGTGACTCACTGTACCATCTGAAATTATATATATTTGTACTAGGTCTATAAAAGATCTGAAAGGAGAAGGTAGAGTTAAAAGAAACTTATTTTTAAAATAAATAGTTATTGAATTTCGTATTGAATGTAATATTTATTATTCGTTCATAGTAGTAGGACAAAATTTGAATTTGCATTGAATTTTTAGAAATTCGTCTGAAACCATCTACGCGGTCATATCTATATGTTTGCGAATTTTCATATCAATCGGTCAAACCGTTTGGGCGCCTATTGGTGACAAAGTGTATAAAAAGTCTCCAGTAGAACGCTCCATTCGCTTCGCTCAATATTGTCTCAATAATAAGTATAACTAACATAAGACAAAAATAAATAAAACACAACATACCGTTGTGTACATCCGGTGCATTTAGCATTTACTGACTGCTTACTAAACGCCCATAGCCCAACAGCATTATGATCAGCATAAAGGGAATGCACACAGGCGGGCAGCGGGTTTGATTCCTCGCCAAGCCACCAGATGCTGGGCTGCAGGAGACCGGACTCTGGTGAGTTAGTGGTGGAGTTGGTGGTTGTGATGGCCGCGATGCCTGAGCGTTCCACTCGCAGTTTGACGGTGCCCCATACTCTGAGGATAGCTGATTAGTTAATTATATAGTGCTTTGGTTAGCTTATTTTATTAGTTACAATATTGATAGGTAAAATATGAGTAATAAAAGAAATTAAATATGACCACGAGACTCAAATCTTTCTTCTTTTATACAAAAAAAATATGGCATTATTTTTTATTATTAACCGTGAAATATATAAATATAATATCATTTACTTTTGTGCTCACAAGTTAAATATTTCTTTTAGCTTCATGCTGTGTCTAGCATAAAGTAACAAAAACAATATGTATACTCCGTTCCCTACATTGGGGATGTCACAATGATTAAAGTATAATAATTTTCCCATTGGCAATCAAACCGACAACCACCACGTTTACAAATCCTTTGCAGTACAATGGCCTCAAAATGACGTAAGGACGACCATGAGAGTAAAAAAAAAACATTATTCAATAGACAACAAGCAAGTCACCTTTCAACATGCACTCTATAAGTAGTATGGTCAGCATCGTCCACCGCCGGTGACAGCGGTTCAGGGTGCTCCAGGGCTCCGGGACCGCCTCCCACGTCCCATTGCACACGGAGTTTGGCATCTTGTACTAATATACGCAGGTAGCGGTCTGATTCCTGCAAAGTGCTTATTTGATTAAGAATCCGAATCGACGCCGTCGTGGCGCAGCAGCAGCAGTGTGACTCTAATACAACAGTGTAGATTCGATCCCCACTCGAGGAAATGAAATATATATACATATTTATATTTTCATTTCTTCGCTCTGGCGTCGAGGCAAAGAGCGGCGTTGCGTTCCGCCACTTATCATACAATGCCTCCTAAGTGGAAGTGAGAATGCCTACCCTGCCTTTGCCTACCCTGCTATGTGCGAAAACACTGTCAAGCTGATTTATTTATTTTTGAATAAGTTTTTTTTTAAAATATGTTGGAAGCAACTTTTAAGTTTCAACCCATCTACTTACTATTAAGAATCATATGCAGAATGAAGACGGTTAAGAAAAAATAAATAAATAAAAAAATAGGTTCGTAAACATATTGTTACTTATGGACGCACGAGATGCACGAGTATATCTACCATGATTTGTATATTTATGATTATTGTTATACTTGAATACTGAATACTAAATTATTTAATATAAGTCTGAGAAGCTATTGTACTTAGCAACAAACTCTTGCCTGCTTTTTCATTGGAGTCCAGAAATAATGTAGATAAATGGAAAGTCTTAAAAAAACTGAATATAATGACAGCCTTATCCATAAATTCTTCGTAATATTTCGATGTTTCACAATCAGAAATAAGATCTAACGTTGAAATTACATTCATACCTGATCAGGCAAATACAATATAGTTCCATCTAGTACAGTTGCATCGAAGCTCAGAGCAAGGGTCACGCGCGTGGCGGCGGGCGCGCTCCACGCGGAGTATGCGCGCGCGCAGCCCACACCGCCGCGTGGGGATGTTATTGAGACTGAAATCTGGTAAGAGAATGGATAACAAATTAATTTTAGCCTCACCCTTTATTTCACATATAGCAATGTAAGCAAAGGGAGCCTTATGCTAAGTCACTCCGCTCCCCACTTACAGCCCATTTTTTGAGACAACGCGTGCCGAGTGGATCGCGTGCACTCTCGACTAGTACAAGTACTAATTGCAGTATATTTTGCACGCAGCACCGCAAGTAATGATTTTGCAGCTGTTCGAGTGTACGTACTTCTGCTGCTGTTAGAGCGTCACAAAAACAAGATACATGTAAATAAAAGAACTCACGGTAGTAGCAGCATGTCTAGCACGCAACACCTGCTCTCTCAAAGCACGTAGCGCCGGCTGTAGTGCTCGCGCTGCTGTATCATGTTCGAGTGCTCGTGCTTGTGCAGCTGCTGCTAGAGCTTCTGCCACTTCCTTGCCGCGTAGTGTGTTGCCACGAATTTGAGATACTGTAGAATTATTATATTATTATATAGCGAAATGAAAGTTCTTCTTCAACATTGTATGTAGTTTATAGGTGCCTTTTATAGATGAAACCGAAACCAATAAATTCTGTTGAATCAAATTAATTAATTGTATATTATAATATCAATTATCTATGACATAAATGTTAGTTATTAAAAAGCTTAAAATAAAATATTTCATCAGATATGTAAAAAAAATAAAAATCTTTTCGATTTTATTTGTTGCGTACAATAAAGATATACAAGCAAGCAACACAGTGGTGTTGCTGTATACATAGAGAATGCAAAAACTCACCGTGTTCTTCAGCCGCGCCTAACGCCGTATCACCCAATCGCTGTAACGCAGCAAGGTTCCTTCTTAACTGATACCGCACTTTCCTTCGAATTTCTGCTGCTTCATCGTAAAGAACTCTTGTACTCGCGAAGACACGTTCTGCTTGAGCGCTTGCTTGTCGTAGAGCTGGTAGAGATGCCTCACCCACTACGCCGCCGGCTACATTACCCGACATGCCAGCTTCAGACCCATCTACACCACCCGCCGCACCTCCCAGCGACCGCTCCTTCCAACCTAATGCTCGTAAAGTAACACTGATAGCATCAGTTCGGTGTTGTGCTGTTGACAGTTGGTGACGTAGCTCTGAAAGTTGTAATTACTTTGTCAAGAACGAAATTGACTTT
>DWGR01005545.1:0-10299 GCA_018247715.1 Heliconius burneyi
ATAGTTGTAGATACAATCCTAACTTGGGAGAATATTTTTTTTATATTTCCCTGTTCTGGTAAGACAAATAAGTCGTTGATTTATACCATTCAGTATATCATAATGTCTTAAAATTAGTTAAAAAGTGGAGAAAGGAAATTTTGACATTAGACTTTCTTTGTGTACCCTGTTATACCATAACACATACTCGTACGTATGGTATATGATGATTTCTGATTCATGGAAATAGATAGTGAAAATTTATGTTAATGCTGTTTTGAATTACTAACATTATTTTCCACTAAACATACGTTTAAAACCGCATGAATAAGAATTTGTTATTATCTATACATATATAAAAGGACACGTACTGATTGACTGAGGTAAGACGCACACGCACAGCCGTAACTGTTGTGCGTAGAAACGTGAAATTTAAAAAGATGTTTATTTTCGTAATCTGAACATCCACTAAGAAGGGATTTTGAAAAATTTTAACACTAAAGGGATGCAATAGGGGTTGAAAGTTTGTATGGAAAAAAATCGCTACCGGGGTTCTACCCCGCAAGGATTAAAGCGTGAAGCTGTGTTGTGTGTGTGTGTGTGTTTTGTTGTACATTATATATGCAAAAGAGTGTTATCATTTAGCTTTTGCTATTAATATTAAGCCTGCAATTTTATTTTTACCAAAGCAAGGAAATAAAAATATTTAATATTTTTATGTATCATGTAACGAAGCATAGAGCGGCATTGAGTTCCGCCAGTCAACACGCTACGTCGGGAACTATCAATACTTACATTTAAGGACTTATTTATTACGAAAAGAAAATGCAGGAGTAAATAAATGAAAAGTTAAAAGGTTAGTTATATGTTAGGTAATGTTAGAAATGAGAGTTAAGCTGTATCTTGCATTTAGCAGCATAGAAGGAATTGACCTAGTGTTAACACACTCCATACCCAACTTTTTGCCGAATTTTTTAGGCTTTGCCTGTTGAGAGGTGGAACTCAGCGGCATTTAAAGTCATATGCTTGTGCCACCACGCCACTACGGTCTCACATTGTATAATAATAATATAAAAAAATTATGTAGCAAGATAAGAGATCTGAAAAAAATATTATATGTATATGTCAAAGAACTACTAACTATGTCACGAGCGTACATTGTGTACAAGTATGTCTAAATATTCGCAAATATTTCGTAATACAATTGTGTGAAGCATTCTTGTCCTTGTTATTGGTGAGTTGAAAGGAAGCCACGGTTGCTGCCTGGGAGTGTTGTAATATTGCATTCTTATAAAATTTTATGAAAATACCAGAATATTTTTATTTTAGTTTCACGCTGTATCCCTCATACGGCGGGATAGATAGAGGGAACCTACTGTTAAGACATTCCGATGCGAGGGGCGCATCGTCGATTTTTTAAGATGTTACGTGTTGAGTGGCGGGACTCAACGCCGTAGTTTCGTATTTATACCTTACTGATCTTATGTATCCTTGTAGGTTAGAAGAAAATAGATTCAGTGAGAGTAGGGCTCGCAAATGATGGTTCCGTATTAATTTCTGGATTATGGGACAAATGATAGTACAACTAAGTATTAACTAACTTCAGTTTACGTGCATATGCACTCATTTGAGCACTTAACATACATAACTAGATCTACGGATAGTGCTTTTGATTGAGCCTCGAATAATTGATTATTTAGAAAACGTATAAAAACTTTAGTGTCTCTCTTCTTGGACACCGACTGTCCCACTACGGTAAAATTTATACCTGTAAATATTTTTTTTTTTAAATGTAAAATAATACTTTTAAAATGTTGATTAGCTTAACTTTACAAGAATATGCGATCACCTTGTATGAAAGAAATTTAAAATATATGTAATGATTTTGTTCGGATTTTTCTATATTTATATAGTAAGATCTCACTTCGCGATAAATTCCAAAAGTCCACTGGATGATCCACTGGAAATCCCCTATAGGTTTTGATTACGCGGCGAATTTAATACAAAATGCAACAAAACGATGCAGAAATTCTCGTTACTGTTGTTTGCATTGTCTTTGAAGATCAATTTCAGTATAATACATTTAAGCGATCTCAAGATGAATGGTCCTGACAGCCAACAAAGTGTTTCTATAATGGTTCAGTTTTTACCTCTTGAGGTAATGGAACAAAACCCTCAAAAGGAAGTTATTAGCAGACCACTACATTATATATATATTTTTAGGAGGATTTTTTACATTATTTATTTTTTTATATTTTTTAGAGGGAACCTAGGTATTTCTTTGACTCAAATATGAACAGAGTACATATTTTAACTACACTAGTCATCTGTTTAGTGGATGCTGGACATAAATTGGATAATCATGTTTTTTCGGTACCTCTGGGAATTTTAAGAAATCCTCTTTAAGTGCTCCCCTACACTCCTACCTACATGTCAGTTATCAACTGTCCAAGTCTAGTTTTTATGTCTTTATGATGTCTGTCTGTCACTCAGTAGCAGAATAACTTAATAGACTTGTATAACTATAGACAAATATAATATAAAAATATGACATTGAGCATTTCATAGACAATTAAAATTTAACAACATAAAGGCTCTAGAAACTAAAAATTATTAAAAACGCTAAAAATTAAAATCTTAAGTGTCGCCATTTTAAATTTATACCCTCGCCGTTATAGGTCGTAAATCTTTAGCATCTTTAAAAGCAAAGTAGAATGAACCCGCAGTAGTTCAGCTTCTCGCCTTAATGCATATGGCTTTGCCATCCCTGAGTGGACAACTTTGCAAAGCAGTGTTACGACACTCCGTTTTCGCTTTCCCTCTAAATGTATGTTGAGGGACAACACTAAACTCCACGTTTTTTATTAGCAGAGCAGAAATATGAAATATTTAATCCTATTCATTCATATAATATTTTTTCTTTTATCTCTTTTTCTATTTTCGAATAAATCTACTTAATTAAGCATAGTTTAGTTACAAAATTATAACTTTGAAACGTCAATTAACATAATTTATTAACAATGCTGAACCAACGACGAATTCAGAAATCAATTCAAATTTTGGTAGAAGCTGGGATCAAATTTAATAGTAGCTCGGTTAAATTAAACTTGGTATAGAACACGAATACGTTAATTGTTTTAATGTAATTTACTTATTTGAATTTGATTTCGGCTTAAAAGCCGCAGGCAAACACTTGTTTTAAATAAAACTAATATATGGCGCGCGTGGCGCTGGGTTACAAGCGTGCGACTGTAAACACGACAGGTTGTGGGTTCGATTCCCACTCGAGGAAATGAATTATTCAATATATTTATTTCCTCGAGCTAAGTTCCGGCACTCAACATCCAACTTCTGAAAAATTGAGTTCGTGGGGAACGGAGCAAATGGTCTTGACTCTAGGGTTCCTCTGCTACAATAAATATTTAAAGAAAAGAAATTGAAAAGCGAATCACTTTTATTCGATTTTTTTTAACTTAAACTCACTGTTATTATATTTTTCGTAAGCTAATTTATTTTCCGGTAAATATGTAAACGATACTATTCGTATTTGTTGAGATTCCGCAAAATGCTATATAGCTGAAAATAAATGGTCCTTGCATTCTGTAGTTTTCACGTCGCGCCAAGAGCAGTGCGGTCTGGAGCAGCGTATGGGGGCGGAAATTAGATTTTTTATCTACACTTATTTATTTGTTTTATTTCACACACAACGTTGGCCAGACTAGGGTTGAGACCAGTCGTGGCATAGGGGCATAAAGTAAGAGTGTAAACGCTATGGGTTGAAGGTTCGGATTCCAGAGTAGAGGCAAAGCGCGGCGTTGCGGTGCGTTCCGTCTTTCAAAACGCAATGCTTCCAGAATTTAAAGGTAAATGGGGAACGAAGTGTCTTTAAATTAGATTATCTCTGCCTACCCTACTGTGTGCGTGATACAGCGTGAAGTTACAAACTACACACAACCGTGTAACCCATTGTACATAGTAAGCTAAAATAACTTAGAAGTATGTTTTTTTTTACTATTTTAACTTCACAATTGGAAAAATGATTCTCCTTTAGAAAATGTATAAAAATTGACTTGAATCTGCACCTCTTGGTTACCGTACAAGCGCAATGACCAAAAAAGCCATTCATTCTTATCAAGCTACATCGAAGTTCTTTTCGCTTTTAAGCATCTTTGTAGGAAGATATTTTACAAGTAGTAGTTTGCGTAATGGTATTCTATTGCAAATTAAGTCAATAGTCAACCAAACACGCAGATTAGTGTCTTAACATTAGTCTTCCTCCTTCCTTTTGTTATACATTTATACAGGACATAGCATGAAGCTAATTCAGATCCTCTAATCGCTATCAGCTAATAACTCAAAACCTGCTAGCGTCGATGGTCGACCACATAGTGTTCTTTTTAGCGCTATCCGGTACATTTTCAACTTCATCAAATGTATTTAGCCTTTGAGCCAACGAAATGAGAACCGCCCACGGTGGAGGAAAATAATTCAAACTACGAATAGCTTGCAAATTTGGAGAAAGAAAATTTAAACATGTACAGTGTGAGAGTGAGGCGTGTTGCAGTGCAGGTTGTTTGTGCATTTGAGATCTATACTAATATTGAAAGCTGAAGAGTTTGAGTTTGAGATGTTTGATGAAATAATAGTTAAATTGTAAGGTTTTTTTTTGGATAGTTAATTCATCGGAGAAGTTTATTGTTTTAATATATACTCCATAAGTAAGATGCGCAGCGGCCGAATCTCTGAATGTAAGCGTGATGGTCGTGAGTTCAAATTCCACACAGGGATGGGTTTTTTTTTAACAAGGTAAAAAGCGCGGTTTATTTAAAGACGAGAAGAGAAAGAATCAGGCATTCTGCGTAAATTTAAACTCTTGGAAAAAATTAAATAGAAAATGAAGGAAGTTAATTGCCTTTTTATTATAGTTTATAAAATAAGTAATAAGTCAAGACAGCCTTTTCATACAAGCAGCAAGTCAAAGGAGGCCTCACTCCTATTCAATGTTGTTCGTGTACAAACTATTACGTTTCTTAATTATGTTTATCTTAGCTACTGTTACGCTACAAAAAGGTTTAAGCTAAAAAAGAGCTTAAAGTAGTTTTGTATACTAAGACTAGTGTGGCACAGTGAAATAATATTTGTACACGTAGTTGTTAGGAGTTTAATTTCCAGTTAAAAAAATAAATATATTTAGTAGATACATTAAATACCATCATGGCACAACAGCGCAGTTTGTAAATGTGATGGTTGTGGGTTCAATTCAACTTGTGGGAATGATTTATTTTCTTTTCCTCGTTCTAGCATCAAGAGTATAGACATGAATTGTCTCAAAATAGCGTGAAAGCGGGAAAGAGAGTCTCAACACTTGGATCGTTCTACCTACTCTGCGGGATAGCATTAATTAATTTAATTCATTTGGTAAGTCTAGATCGCTAAATGAAACGTTGAGTTCTATAACAAGTATTTGTATTTTTTTAAAAGATTTTTCCCTTCTTATAAATGTTAAAATCTATTATTAAAAAAAGTAGAACCAAATATTAATCAAAGTATAGTAAAAATAACCACCATTAAGACTTTTGTCGCAAATTATCAAAGTGAAACCTAAAATTTTCACGCTGAGATGTCAATTACGCTCCGTTAAACTTAATATTTTATTTGCTCTCCAACGACAATACTGAATGGAAGAATTAATTTTGCTTTTCTTTTTCTGGAAAAACAGGTTAGATATTATTTAGCCTGAATATGTAAGTACATATGGAAGCCTTTGTGGGGTCTAAGTATGCCATTGTAAGCGCGATGGTTATGGGTTTCATTCTTGCTGCGGGAAATATTTCTACATAAAGCAAGTAGCACTCAATGTTCTCCGCTAATTCCTCTCGGTAAGATCAGAAAATACATAGAAACAATTAAAAAATTTGAATATTTTTTTTAATATAAACTTTTTTGCTGTTTGATCTTCTTCTTTTCTCATTTCTACACTATATTTTAGGGTAAAATGTAATTTTATCAATACATTTATGCAAACATATTATAAAGCTGAAGTATTTGCTTGAATACATCTTAGGAACTAATGTACAACAGAAGTTCGAAGTTCCTTTCCATTTGATAATAAAAAAATGGATAACTGAATAAATAAATACCAACATGTCGAAGCACAGAATTTGTATTGGGAGTGATTATCTACAAACATGCAATACCTTGGAATACATATTTGGTCTGATTAGGTACTGAAGTAGTTACGTATCTAAATACAAATATTAGCACCGGCTGGGAGTCGATCCTACTTTACACTTCGATTGGCAAGTACGCTGATTGAGGCACATGTGAGACGTATTTATACAAATTAAAATGGTTTCCTGTTTACTAGTAGAATTCAATTAGTTTTATTTACCGCTTGTGTAATGATGATGGTTTAAGAATGTGAATTTTGATTGGATTTGTATTAGAAATGCCGTTTCATATCGAACATGAAGAGTGTTGGTTCAAATGTTTTATATAGGTAACTTAAGACAATGGTATACATTGTCCTATAAGAAAAAATCAATGGTATTTTTTAGCTTCACGCTATATTTCTGAGAACCTAGTGTCAAGTCACAAGAACTGAAAAATAACAATTTGTAAAGGTGGAGAGAAAAATAACAATTTGTAAAGGTGGAGATCGGAAGTATGTTGCATTCAATGAGCATGTTGGTTGTAACTGTATATGTAATCTATCTCCACTCGAATCCAGTATAAAAACATTTCATTGTCCACACACCGTTGAATTTATAAGTTGCCACGTTAGTCGTAACACTGACACGGTGTAATAAAACGTTTTATGAGTTTTTTTTAAATACTCTTAAAAAAGCACAAAACGATTCAAATTAAGCCATAACTCACCTCAATTTTAATTCTTTGAAGGAGGTCATGAATATCTTGGGAGCTTAAAGCCAAGAAGGAGCTTAAATCGAATTTTATGACGCCTAAGAAAAATTCCCCGAATGTTTTTAATATGAAAACCTAGTTTGAAACATAAATTATGTATGAAAACCTCGTACGGCGAATTCATAGTCCACTTCCTTTGTAACTTGTGATTATAAAAATGATATTTCAAAGTATGAATTTGAATTTTTCAATATAAAAGTGGGTTGCTTGCTTCCCACTTAGCAGGGTAGGCAGAGGGAGCTTAGTGTTAAGACACTCCGTTTCCCACTTTGTGACGAATTCTGGAAGTATTGCGTGTTGAGCGGCAGAATTCAACGCCGCGCTTTGCCTCAACACCAGAGCGAAGAAATGGAAATATAAATGTAAATATATCTTTTAATTCCGCAAATAAGTATCGAACCACAACCTTCGCGTTACAGTTATACCCTTGTGCCGCTGTATCACGATGGCGCTATATGAGGGTGACGGCCTATACCTGATATCTCTAAATATACATTGAGGCCTGTTTTCGGGCAAGAACACAATCGTGCAATTAAAAGTTATATTGTGGGTTCGATTCCAAATAAAAAGAATAAATATTTAACGGTGATATGAATTATGTTCATTTTTCGCTCTGATAATAAGACAGAAGACGGCTTTCTATTCCATAAATTAACGCGTCTCCAAAATTCAGTTAGAGGAGGGAACACCGTCTTAACATTCTTTATGTGCCCTGCTGTGTACAGAATGCAGCGTGAGGCTAAAATTGAATACATATTGCCTGTGGCAAAAACACCCCAATCTGCTTGTCAGTAGTGAAACAATAACAATCTAGACTTAAGTCGGGTATAGTATTATCCTTTATATTTCAACGAGCTATATAATATAGTAAATAATTTTAGGCTGAATTCACATTTAAACCAATTTGGTCGGCATCATATTCCAGTGGAACATTTACTTTAACCACTTTTATTATTTTTAATTAACCGAGTAAAAAGAATACTAATTAAAAAAAACGCCTTTGTGTCTGTCAAATTTTACAAATTATTACAAAAATCTATTACTTTTAGAACATATTTTTTTCTACGTGTTTCTGGGTTCGATCTCCGGTCGGGGGAGTTATTATATTTATTTTCACTAAGTAAAAAATTCACTGGATATTGGATGGCTTATTTGTTTATACTAATAGATATATATACACAATTAAAATTAGCATGTCGGTGATTTTGCTCTACCAAAAATTGCCTAATGCGGCTAAAGATTTTACTTCAGAAAATAATATAATAAAATAAACCTAAAAAGTAAAAACCTGAAACCTATTTCACTCTAAGAGTAAATTTTAGTCACAAGAAGCAGCATTTCTTTTTTTACTTTCTGTTAATTAAATTATAACGATACCGGAACCCGACACCGCTCTATATAATTTGTTAGGTTGAACGCTACAATCTCAGAAACTACTTGTTCAAAGTAAAAATAAAAATCTGTGTTGGTTAATCCATTTATCAAAGAAGACTTTGGGCTGCGCTGCATTGCGTTATTCATCTTGATGTAACCCACTGTATATCCAGTCAAAGTTACTTCCATCACTTAGTACATGAGATCCGATCACGGGGACTGCATATAAATGCAGAATATGTCAATACTCATGGATCTCTTCTTCTTCTTTGTCGTGTTCTTTATTACTGAAGGTCGTGCCCGTTCTGGTAGGTCTTGGTGGAAGAGCAAATTAGATGTTTCCATGTCACCCTGTCCTCTACCTGCCTAACTCATCGATAGATCGATTATAATTAAGTATCAATAAAAACTAAATTAAATTTTATTTAATAATTTAAACTCAATTAAATTACTTATATTTAATACCAATCATAATCTGCTACTTATATTAAAGGAAGCACCTGTAATTACAAAAACATAAATTTAGCATGAAAATTTATGCAAAGACTACCGAGATGTCAGTTTTAATCAATGTAGAGATAAGCTGAGGTAAAACAAATTTGAATATGTAAATATGAAGTGATCGTGGCTCAGTGGGTGCGATCTCGACTTAAGAACATTTTTCTGTGTACTTTAAGAATATTTCGCAGCGTTGAGTTCCGCTGGAGATTGAAGTATATTATACACTTCACCATGCGGTTAACCAGTCATACTACCATAGTTAATTTTGCAGTCAATCGTGGCGCTGGAGCATAAATGCGATGGTTGCGGGTTCGATTCCCACTCGATGGAATGAATTTTTAAAAAAGAAAATGTTTCACGCTGTATCCCGCACACCGCAGGGTATTACGTTCGTATTACGAGATAATAATTTCATTTCTTTGCTCAGGCACTAAGTCAAAAGCCCGTCTTTGAGTTCCACCACTCAACATACAATGCCTTTAAGAATTTGGCGGAAAGAAGGAATGGTATGTATTCACACTGGGTTCACTCTGTCTACCACGCTGAATATTGTATTGAATTAGCTAACTTAATTATAATGAGGTATATATAGTCATACAAGTCTAGGTTTAAGTAATGTACAAATGTATAAAGTTTGTATATATATATAATGTTTGTTTGTCAAGTGTGTGCCTAAAGTTGTCTTTTATTATAATAAAGGTTCCTTAAACTAAATATAAAAATATATAAATAAACAAAGTTCCCTCCGCTTCCTTCCTCTATAAGGTTCCCAATATAGGAAGCATCTGCGTAGAAATGAAAAAAAAAATGTTAATTCCGATATCGATTCACTATATTGCCAAATTAGAGGACGATATAAATATATTTACGACGGTCGAAAATACGACGCGTCGTGTTACGGGAAGTAATCAGAATTGATGTTGTGATGTAAAATCTTAATGAAATCGAATAAAATATTAACGTTCTTCTTCTTCTGTTGTAAGATTTAAAGTCTTATTTAGATATAATATGTAATATGAGAATTTGAATGGACACCTCTTAACTAAAAAGAAACCACGGCCAAATGTTGTATATTAGATAAGAGAACGTATAAAAATTAAGTGACATATTACTAAGCCTAAGAGTCGTGGGACAGTCTCTTACTACACGCGATGTTTGTAGGTTCAATCCTCAAGCTTAGCAATTTATATTGATTTCCTAACATTAAAGAGACAAGGCGCGGCGTTGACTTCCGGCATCCAACATCCAATTTTGCGAAATTCTTGGAGAAGTACAGAACATCATGAGGGAAAAAGCGTGAAGATATTTGTTAGCGCTTAGCTCTATTTCTCTCTACTTCTACAAAAAATGCGCAAAAACTTATTTAATTCCAAATAAAAGCTTAATTTAGCTTATATTTTTCGTACGTAGCGTCTAATGCGGTAATTACTTCAGTTAATATCCCAGTAGTGTGAAGTTGGACGCGAGCTTAAAGTTTAAATGAAGAAGCTTACACACAAACATAATGAGATTGCGAGGATT
>DWGR01005546.1:0-10298 GCA_018247715.1 Heliconius burneyi
GGCCGGCAACGCACCTGTAGCTCCTCTGGGGTTGCACGGGGTCGTGGGCGGCGGTGATCACTTACCATCAGGTGACCCGAACGCTCGTTTGCCTTGTCCAAAAAAAAAAAAAACAAAATTATTAAACACAAATAAATAAGGTGCCCCATAACTAGCCAAACTTTCACCTGTACATAAATAAAAAATATTTTGTGAATAAGAAACTAATACACTCATCATTAAATCAATGAAATTAAATACAGACAATGTGTTAAAATATCCATAAATTTGATAAAAAATGTATCTGAAGTCATAGCTTTAAAAAATTATAGGTTAAATCCACAGGCCAATTATAGGCGATAGAAACTTCTTGCATATTCGAAGTTACAAAAATGTTCAATGAATAAATCTTTTGTATACATAAATGTTTAGTAACATGTTCTTACTGTATATAACATTTATATATTCTTACTAACTTTATAACATTTAACCACATATAAGATTTTTTTGTTTGTTCTGTTAAAAATAATAAAAAAGAAATATCACTATAATTATCAAATTCTTTGCAATTTACCATGTGAAATAGTAATTAAAACCAGTTGGCTGAATTTCTCTTTCTTTTAAATAGTATTGAAATATATAAAATGATAATTAATCTAAATCACATGGTATGTTGCAGAGCCCCTGGCCGAGTCAGTGATAAAATTTTACCGTGAGAGAACAAATGAAAGAAAGGAAACCCTTTTTGCTGAAAAACTGAGAAAAGGAAAAAAAAAGCCATTACATACTGATTCAGATGAGACACAGGAAAACATGCCAAACAAAAAAAGAAGAAAACAAAAGCAAGATCCAGAAGAATTCATTATAGAAAAAATTTTAGATTTCACATTTGAAACAGGCAAAGTAAAATTTTATATAAAATGGAAAGGCTGGAACGACAGTGAAAACACATGGGAACCCCTTGAAAATCTGGACAATTGTCCTGAAATATTAAGAGAATTTTTAATTGACAAAGAGCTAAAACATTGTCAAGAAATAGAAAAGCTTAAAGAGGAGTTATCCTTTGATAATTTACTTGGTGAAGATAACCTTGTTAATCGGCTTGATGAATTTGAGGAAATAGAACTACCCAAACTCAAAGATGATCTTATACTCAAATTACTTAGTATGATCCATCTTAAAGAATCTGAAGAACTTTATGCAACTGAGTTAGTTGAAGATACAAGAAACATTTTACAATTATATTGCATGTGTAGAAAACGGTGTCAGCAACTTATGGCTTTGAAAGATTGGGAAGAATATTTGAATCAAGTTGATAGGTGCAAAAAGTTAAAAGTTGAAAATAATGTTGACTTGGTCGGTCCACCTGAAAATTTCACATACATTAATGAATCTATTCCTGGTGTTGGTGTAGTTATTCCTAATGACCCACCAATTGGTTGTGAGTGTGATACTTGTAATTGTCGTTCTAAATGTTGTTGTGGCATGCAAGCTGGACTTTTTGCTTACACCGTCAATAAACGACTTCGTGTTGCTCTCGGAACACCTGTGTTTGAATGTAACAAGGCTTGCAAATGTTCATCTGAATGTAGTAATCGTGTAGTTCAAATGGGGCGAAACATAAAGCTTACTATATTCAGGACGTCAAATGGACGCGGATGGGGAGTTAAAAGTGAACAAAAAATAAGGCAAGGTCAATTTTTGTGTCAATATGTTGGTGAAGTTATAACTTTTGAAGAAGCGGAGAAACGGGGACGAGAATATGACGCCAATGGATTGACATACTTGTTTGACTTAGACTTTAATTCTGTAGAAAACCCATATGTGGTTGATGCTTGCAATTTAGGAAACATATCACATTTCATAAACCATTCGTGTGATCCAAATTTAGGTGTTTGGGTGGTATGGGCAGATTGTCTTGATCCCAACTTACCAATGATAGCTTTATTTGCAAAAAGAGATATTGAAGCTGGGGAGGAAGTATGTTTTGATTATCTCCAGAAATCATTAGACAATGATGATGAGACTGCTGTCACAGCTCAGAAAGAACGATTAGAAGAAGATGTCAGCATCCCAAGTGCGTCTGAAGCAAACATAGCTGTTTCTCCTGTTTCACCTACGAAATCTAGATTTGAAATTCAACAGCAAAACAGAGCTATGCTCAGACATCGTGCAGAATGTAAATGTGGCACATTGAAATGTAGAAAATATTTATTTAGCCTGTTTATAAATACTGTATAGTTTATTTAGAGATTAGATGATATATTTTGATATATGTTTTAAAGTTACAAGCTATTTTATCCTGTTAATGCACAATATTGAATAACAATGAATCTCTTATTGTGTTAGTAATTAGTAAATGAACTTGTGTAATGCAGATTTGATACACATCATACATATTTGATTTATTACAAGTAAAAGTTAACGTCTAATGTACTAAATGACAATTTCAAAATAACACAACACAATATATGGTAGTCATAAAAAAACTTTCAATTTTACGGTCATGGCTGCCTTGAAGTTACCTGTAAATGGTTGCACAGATATTTTAGGATAATTCTTACTTTTGATTATTTTCGATTTTACTTTTCATTATTTTTGATTTTTCCTGTGCACAAAATGAGCAAAACTTCAGAAACCTTATTTTACCTAAACTTTAGGTCGGCAACGACTCGTCGCGGCCGACGTGTAGTGTATCTTTGTAAAGGTTTTAATAAAAAAAAATCCTTTATTTTGAGTAACATTAAAATTCAAGGTTTTCCATGGGTCTGCCATTCTGGAGCCTGCATGGTCCACCCACACACTTTGCTCTACTTTAATGCATTTAACATTAATTTGTTTAATTATGTTACAAAACTGATAACAAATTATAATTGAAAAAAATGTAATTTTTTTAAAATACAAGATGAATTAGTGTATACTTTATATATAATTCCTTAAACTCATGTTTCTTTCTTTGAGTTGGTACAATATTGTATAACCATTTTTTATCTTTGATGATTGGACCAACTTTTAATTAATTTAAATTATTATTTTTATTGGATGCTGTTCTAAATTCTAGAATATAAAGTATTGTTTAGTAAATAGTGTCATAGGTAAATTTTATGAGGTCCATATTGTTCTTAAATATTTAAAAGAAAAGTATTCACAGTATAATGTAAGAATACTTAAATATATAAAAAAGTTTATAAGATTGATTTTTAGTATGGGCTTAGGTAGGTAGAGAAAAATTTGGTGTCAATACACTGCATTCTCCATGACACATTCAAAATATCCATTGAGTGGTGGAGCTTGAACTCAAGATCGAACCTACAACAATCCCGTTTACAGTTCGACACAATGCTGCTTTGCTAAGATGGCCTAAATTGTAAGATGATTTCTAATGAATGCCTTAAATAGTGCCTTTTTTATTGGACCAACTTAGATATTAAGCTTAAGTTAGAAACTGAAAAATACATTGTTATTTTTAGATGCTTATATGTAATGTTTTACTCACAAGAACATTTAATTTATTTTTGTTTATAAATGTTATTCCAAGCATATAATAAATAGAAAATAAATAAGTTTTGTTTTTGTATTAAGAAACTATATTATTTGATTTCTATACTTAATATTGTCTCATGCATTATAACTTAATTGTTAATATTAAATATCAAATTCACACATTTTTTATTTTCACATCAAGTTTTCTCTTTCGAAAGGTTACGCCAATGAGAAAGACTTAAATACGATAATGCTCTAAAAGTTTCACTCTGCGGATATTTCAAGGACCACAATATTCTTAATAAGATTATATGCATTATTGATCAAATTACACTATCCAAAAAACTAAAAAAAATCTTACAATACATTCTTATAAATAAAACCTATATTCACTCATTGCAACTTTGTAAAATTTTATTAGACCTAATCTAAGTTTGTAAATAGACTTGACGTATTATAAAAAAAATTCAATTACGTCATTGTTGCACCAAATAATTTATATATTCTAAATATTTATAAATTAATTAATTTTTTTCTTCTAAAAGGTTACGCAAACGCAAAAATTTACAAATGCGATAATCCTAAATGCCCCCGCCCCACGAGCTTCACCTCCGGCGGCTCGTCCAAGGACGACAACTTCCCGTGCCTGCGTCCCGCCTGCACGGGCCGCTTCCAGCTCGTGAGGCATGTCAGCTTCGTGGACTGCCCCGGTCACGACATCCTCATGGCCACCATGCTTAACGGTGCTGCTGTGATGGACGCTGCGTTGTTGCTTATTGCTGGTATGTTGCCTTTTTTTTAGTCTAGAATAAGAAAAATTAAATAAAACTAATCCAAACACATGTCGATTGAAAAGGAAAATATACCTATGTTATGCATGTTTCCTACGGAAATACGTGGTTAGTGAATTATTTATTTATTAGCATTTAACAATTTAGTATAAAAACAGTTGAACCGATTTTAATAAAACTTTTAGTTTAGGTTTATGAAATCTCCCTACATTGATTACCCAAGCATATTTTTTTCGGTCTAACACAATACAATGTAATCTTTGTATAAAAAATAAATTAAAAACACTAACAATTATAATATTTCAGGTAACGAATCCTGTCCTCAACCTCAAACTAGTGAGCATTTAGCTGCCATAGAGATAATGAAACTGAAGCATATTATTATACTACAAAACAAAATAGACTTAGTAAAGGAGGGCCAAGCTAAAGAACAACACGAGCAAATTACTAAGTTCGTCCAAGGAACGGTCGCCGAGGGAGCCCCCGTCATACCCATATCTGCACAGCTTAAATATAATATTGAGGTAAACAATATGACATATTTTATTAGGCTTACCCTCTATCCTACATTAAGCAGGGTATGCAAAGGGAACGTAGTGCTAACACTATTTTTTTCAACAACTGTCGCTTTTATAGTCAAATGCTGTGCTGCTGCGCCACAACGGCTTTTACTCGCATGTTCAGAAGAAAGATTTTAGTCAAACATAGAAGTTCCGAACTTTTCAGTCAAATATCAAGACCAAAATAATCTGTTATTCCACTTCAACCACTACCAGACAGTGAAAACCTTAAAAAAATCAGCTGTTCAGAGATTAGCCTCGACAAATAGAAAGACAGACCGAGACGCACATGTCAATTTTTTTATTTGTATTTTAATTTTAGTACGGGGTAAATAACTAAATGTAATTGAAAAAATTATTTTGAAATCACAGATAGACATTTTATTAGAATCGTCTGCGCTCCTTTTAGAGGAACAGCATGTAAAGTGAAATATTTCAAACGCAAACCTAAAAAATTATATCAGGATAGGCCAACAGTTTAGACATAGAATTATTTTTTTTTCATTTCACGATTATTATCCATAATGTATTACGTGTGATGTAGTCACGAATAGATAACGATAACATTACCACCTGCTACTATAAAAATACTACTAAACGGAGAGGATATCTGTCGTTCTATTTAATCGCAACTTAACTTCCAATACCTGCGACTCGATTTTGTTAATGAGGCGTGTGCGATGTTGTCGCTTTGATAGGTTATTGTCTGTGTGCAAATTAACAAATGGCATTTTATTTTAAAATGATAACTTTATTATTTATTTTGTTTGAAAAAAATAACTTTTTTGTGATGAAAAAAACACTCTTTAGTCAAGAATATTGGTATAGATGATTGTAAAAATATTTTTCTTGTTGCTCATATACAGGTGCTGTGCGAGTACGTAATGAAGAAGATCCCGGTGCCCATCCGCGACTTCACATCGCCGCCGCGCATGATCGTAATCCGCTCCTTCGACGTTAACAAGCCCGGCTGCGAGGTCGACGACCTGCGCGGCGGCGTGGCCGGCGGCTCCATACTACAGGTATTGTATTTGTGTCTGTATTTTTTTCTATCCATTTACGATCAGCCAGCTATAATTAAATTGTATGAATTTTATCTGGATTTATTTTTTGAGATGAACCCATCCTGTGATGCGTCATTTCATTCTACAGTGATGCTTCTTTAAATTGAAGCAAGTCTTGATCGCCTTAGTCTATGTATGTTGTCGTCTATATTGATCAGTGATCTTGCAAGTTCATTCTTATGATGTTCCAATCTCGTTTTATATGTGATACATGATATATTTATCTGTTCCTTGATGATAGGCATTTCAAGATGTTCGTGGACTTCTGTATTTTTATGAACCATGGAGCACTAGCAATTATTTTTAAGGCTTTATTTAGGAAACGTTGAAGTATTTCTATGTCGCATGTCCAAATTGGTTTTATAATACTTTTGTAGATTAAGATCTTTTTTTCTAATTTGAGTGAAGACTGTCTACCTATTAGCCAGTACATATCCCCCAAGTTTCCGATTTGCTTGTTCCCTTCTCGCCTTGATATGGTCTTTCCATGTGAGCTTCCTGTCCAGATGCATTCCCAGATATTTAACTGTTTTTTTCTGAGGTAAAATCATATCATTTAGTTTCACTGGTGGGCACTCTCCACTTTTAAGTGTGAATATCACGTGTATAGACTTAGCAGCACTTGCTCTTATTCTCCATTTTTTGAACCAAATTGCGACTTTATCTTAGTGTTGTTGAAGTTTTACAGATGCTATGTTTGGATCTTTGTGACTTGAGAGTAGTGCCATATCATCAGCGTAAGTAGCAGTCACAGTATCATCAGAATAAGGCAGGTCAGCAGAATATACTGTATATAATACCGGACCCAGCTTTGATTCCTGCGGGACTCCAGCTTCTATATGACAGATAGATGATAAGCTCTCTTCGACCCTGACTTGAAACATACGGCCCTGAAGGTAAGATTTTAGGACCATATATATATTGTATGGCAGGCATAGTTTTAGTTTGCATTATAATCCTTTATGCCACACCCGATCGAAAGCCTGTTGTACATCGATAAATGTGGCAGAGCAGTATTCCTTTTTCTCCAAGGTGAGCAATTCGATAAATCTGCTCTACCATGCCATGGCACGCTCGGAATCCAAATTGATGGTTTGGTATTATTTTTTGCTCTTCAGTATTGGATTTATTCGTTACAGGAGAAGTTTTTCCAATAATTTTGATATGCTACAATCAGGTCAAATCCTGGCGCTTTCTTAGTTTTTTTAAAATAATAATAAAGTATAGATCTTTTCACTTCCGCAGGTGCTATTCACTTTACAGGTAGCGATGGTTGTTTATCTGTCGTCAGGATATTATCAATTTCTCTTTCTACATTGTGAAAATAAGGTATCCGGAAATTTCAATTTAAAAGTCACGCGTTAACTATTTTTCAAATATATATTTTTTGTAAGTTGGTAGCATTGTGCTGATCTCTGATACCAATTTTTAGCGCGATCTAGCAGCTAGCTTGTTGACAGCACTCAGTTTAGTAAACACACCTCAGTAGTGCGCGGCGATTTTTATAATGAATCCAATAATTGAACAAAGAGTTTGCATTTAATTTTTTGTTACAAACAAAATTTCGTGTACGGAAACGTTGAAAATGTTGGGAGAGGCTTACGGTGAATCCCTTGTTCCCAGGCTCAACATGCTTACATTGTTAAACACCTTTTCCAGTAACTTTCCGCAGCGTGGGAATGACGGATCAGCAATTCATTGTTACATCGTTTGTTCCCAGGCTCAATATGCTTATGTTGACAAATACTATTTTCAGTAACTCTCTGCAGCATGGGAATGACGGGTCAGCAATTCAATATACTTTGTAATAGTCAGTTAGATCTTGGACGCGGTCGCGAATACACCTTACTTGGGAAACCATAAACACCCAATGTAATTATTTTGTGTTTCGCTAAATAAAATTAGTGGTTAAAATAAAGTAGTTTTTTTAAAAAGACTACCAGCGAAGGCCGCATAACAGGACGACCTTCAACCTCTTCAACCGATGAAAACATTGAAATTGTGAAGAAAACTGTGCTTGAAAATCATCGTACCAGTGTTAGAGACACAACACCTTAACATCTCTCGAGAGTCGGTTCGTTTAATTTTGGTTGACATTTTGGACATGAGAAAAGTTGCTGGCAGACTTGGCGATAATGCACCATCGCATCGAGCCTACGTCGTGACCGAATCATCTTCCGTCCTGGTCATAGCACGACCAGGACGGAAACCGGATTGCAAAGGATTTAAAAGATTATTTTGAGAAAGGAAATATGTAAGTTGGCTTTTGCTTTATTAGGTCCATATAGATTTCAGTTGATAGTGTTACGATTCTTAGTTGATCCCTATTGATAATTTTGTATGAGTTCCGCTCGGCACAGCGTTATTTAAGAGATCAGTTAGATAAGAAAGATCCTCTATACCATAAAGGATGATTGGTGGTGGCTTATGAACCCTTTTAGAAGAAGTAATTTGACTTTGTTCTCTAGGGTCTTCATCAGTTAGATCTATCGGGAGTCCACTAAATCTGTTTGAAGTACTGGTATCCTGTGTACAGCTAATATGTCTTTTTAGGTTTGATGGACTGTTAGTCTGGTGACCTTTGCCAGGATGGCAAGGTTTAGCGTCATCGTCAGTAGCAATAGCCTCTGATAAAGAGGATGGATTTTCTTTGTTACATCACTTACCTTCAGGTGATCCGAACGCTCGTTTGCCTTGTCCTTTTCCCATAAAAAAAAGAACATACTGAGCTTCCTAGTGATCTAGTAAGTAGAGTAGTCTTTCGGTAAATAGGGTTGGATGGAATGCCTGTTGTACGAGTACATATGTTTTTAGTATTGCTTCCGGTAGCATTTACTGAAGAGGCCTGGTCGCTCGCTCCTGTGCAGTCAGTGTCTGTATTATAAGGAATATTATATATAAGTACATATTAAGAAAACGTAGAAAAAATAGTAGCGGAATTTAAAACCGCGCCTCTTTGGCCGTCTCCGGTCCGTCCAAGCACTCTGCCCAACTATGCCTACACGTTAAATGGAGCTACGTTGTATTATCATATAAAATAAATATTTTTTCTTAACAAGTATTTTTCTTTCCTAAGTATGGAATAACACTTAAATTATATACAAGTGATTTTTTTAGTTACAAAAAATACAGTCGATATTTTTTAACTGTGTTCTAAAATTGTACAGACAATCGTTTCTCAATAAACCCAAATAAACTGTGTATACTGCTTCAGCCATATATACAATATAAACATTCATGGATGTTCAGGGCGTGCTGGCGGTGGGCATGGAGATCGAGGTGCGGCCGGGGCTGGTAAGCAAGGACGCGGAGGGGCGGCTCACGTGCCGTCCCATCTTCTCGCGCATCGTGTCGCTGTTCGCGGAGCAGAATGAGCTGCAGTACGCGGTGCCGGGCGGGCTCATCGGCGTCGGCACGCGCATCGAACCCACCCTGTGCCGCGCCGACCGCCTCGTCGGGCAGGTACTGTGTCCTCATTTTACTTTTGAACCTAGTTTTAATACCCCGTTGCTCGCGCATGCCTAATTTTCGAGACATGGAATGTTGAATAGCATAAGTCAACGCCGCAACGCTAGTCTTACTACAATGAAGAAATTAAAATAATTTATTCCCCGAATGGAAATCGAAGTCGCAACCGGTGCGGTTATAGTCAAGCAGTGTAAGCCACAAAAGCATAAGGTGTAAAGCAAAAATTTTAAACCTCTATTTTTGACAATTGTGTGGTCCATATAAATAAAATTTGGCACAGGTAATAAAATGATGATAATAATTTTTAACTAATATGCATTTAGGTTCTTGGCGCCGTCGGAGCATTGCCAGGTATCTTCGTGAAGCTTGAAGTGTCGTACTATCTCCTCAAACGTTTGCTCGGAGTGCGCACGGAAGGAGACAAGAAGGCCGCCAAAGTTCAAAAGTTAACTAGGAATGAGGTGAGAAAATTAAATAAAAACAAAGATTCACATGGATATTCCAAGGGCGTATCTAGAGGTGTTTTCCAGGAAGAGGCGTTAGTTCTTTAGCTTTAAACTGTTCTTTTAATGTAAAGACATTTTTTAAATGTTTTAGTCTTAATTTTTTGTTATTAAAATTCCGAGGTAGGCACCAGATTATTCTAGCATAAGAAACCTAGTGTTAAGACACTCCATTCCTCTGGTACCGACCAATTTTGAAAACAAGTTTAGTGGCGACACTTAACTCCGTGCTTTGTCTTTCAGTGCACAAAAAGAAAATAATATTCCCCATACAAATCTAACTCTGAGAGTTAGGCATTGTGCCAAGACGGCCTCTAAAGTAAATAATAATAATAATAATAAATTTATTTCGATAAATATACAGATAAATTTACTACAGTACACCATACCAATAACACCAATGATAAACTTTATACAAACAAAAATTAAGTTAAAATTGACATTATCAAT
>DWGR01005547.1:0-10298 GCA_018247715.1 Heliconius burneyi
GTATGTATATGCATACCATAACTTTGATTGAATGTAAAATTTGTTTTAATCATTAAGTTAAGTTTTAGTTCTTAAGTGTACACGAGAGCATTGTCCGTCGGTAAACCATTTAAATGGTTTGACGGAGGAAATGTATAATTTTTTACTGTATTTATATAAAGAATTAAATAAATAAAAAAAAAAAAAAAAAAAAAAAAAAAAAAAAAAAAAAAAAAAATATCTTATGGTAACAGAGTGTCTCAGCACTACGTTTGTAAATTCCATTCCAATTTTGTGGGATAAAGCGTCAATCTTAAACATAAGTTTTATCACAATAAAACGTGCTATAATATTCCATGGGCTGGAGCCTTTTTTCAGTTATTTTCTGTCCATTACGAACTAAATTCCTCAGAAATTATGGCTCATCAAGTTCTCTTTTATATTCCACTTTTATTACACTTACATAGACATTAGGTTTATCTCTAGAGGACGCTCGTGTTTTTATACGCTTCAATGTTACTTTGAAAATTTGAAAAATAAAGAAAATCAAACAGTTGTAGGTTCGAGCATCACAGACAACGCACGGCGTTAAACTTGGCACGCTTGCCTCTCACATTCGGTAAATGGATGCAATGTGGAGAACGGAGAGTTTAGCATCAGGTTTAAACAAAAACAATAAAGTAGCTTTTCAATTTTTCGTACATACGAGGGTAGACAGAGATCACCTAGTATTAACACTCCGTTCTTCACTTTCCGCCTAATTTTAAAGTCATCAATCAATTTCTACTATAGTTTGTTTCTTTAATATATTTTCTAAGAGATAATGCATTGTGAAGATGAAGGAAGAATTAAAAATAGCATTTTACAATAACGTGTGTATTTTAAGCAAGACTGACCGACAGAGTGAAGAAGATAAATCTATTTTTCTGTCAATATCTCTTTCGAATCTTTTATATTTCGACATATTGGTGTAAAGTGACTGGAGTATACTCGTATTTAACTAGAGATTGTGATAGGTTCAAATCGAGTTTACGCTATTTCACTTAGAATTTTCAAAGTTATTTTTTTTGCATATAATTAGATATTGAGACCATCGTGGTGCAACGGTTGACTACATTGACATGTAGTTTAATTATATTAATTTCTTCGATATGGTAGGACAAAGTACGGCGTTGAGTTCCGGCACTCAACATGCAATATCTCGACTTTAAGGCAAAATATAAAACGGCGTGTCATGACAATAGGTTCTTTCTGACACTACTAAGCAAAAAAAACGTAAAGTTTATTCTATTAATACAAAATTAACCATGATTGCTTAAAAAATCACCTTAGAAAGATAAATTTACTAAAAATCAAGCAAGCGTTGTCCATTTTCCGCCCAATTTTCTATAGAGGATTGAGAAGCGAAACTCAACCTCGCATATTTAAATTACTAAATAAATCTATTAAGAATATATTTGATTAATTTCCATACAATGAAATGAGGATTTTTCAAAGGTCATGGTGCAATTATGACTGTAAATGCAACTGGTTGTGGGTTCGATCTCTACTCATCAAATCAGCTTCACGCTGTATCCCGCACACTGCAGGGTACGCAGAGGCAACCTAGTGTTAAGATACTCCGTTCCCACTTTCTGCCGTATTCTGGAGGCATTGCGTGTTGAGTGGCAGAACTCAACGCCGCCCTTTTGCCTCGACACCACAGCGAAGAAATGGAAATATAAATGTAAAGAAATAGTAAAATATTTATTTAAATGTATATTTTCATTTCTTCGCGCTGGTGTCGAGGTAAAGCGCGGCGTTCAGTTCTGCCATTCACCATGCCATGCTCATGGTTCCCTCTGATTACCAGGTATTATATGCGTGATACAGCGTGGAGCTGATTCACTTTCATTACCATACAAATAAATATAAAAACTTTTCACTTTTATCGTTAATACAGTAGATTATAGCAGTAAAAACTAAATACGTTCTTTTGCTTCAAGTAATAAAATTATATTAGTTTGAAGTTAAAATTGACAACGTCTATCAGTCAGTGCGATAATTGATTCTCATTCGTGGTACTTTTTTATATAAAACCTCTTTTATAAAAAGCTTAGCAGCAAAGTCACTATTGGGGAAATTAAATATTTTATATTTTCATTTGTTTGCTCTGGTTTCGTTCTTCTCTAAAATCCGGCGGAAAATGTGAGTTGGAATTTTTTAATGAGAACGAAGTGACTTTATACTAGGATTCCTCTGTCTATACTCTTACGTGCGGTATACAACGTAGAGCTAAAAAATCTTTCTACCAAAAATCTTGCTACAATTTTAGAGATGTCTGAAGAAATAAAACAAACATAAAAAGAAACTTATTTTAAAAATAAAAGATTATTTTTATTTAAAATTTTCACCTCTAAACTACTTTTATGAAGCGTCTATAAATCTTGTAATAGTAGTTCGTTGACTTTACTATGTATTATCATAAAGAGTTCTTTCTTGAATTTAGTTTATTCACTTAACACTCAATGCCCCTATAATCCACCAGAAAGTGGTAAATGGAAGTCTTAATGAGAACGGACTGTTTTAGCACTAGGTTACCTTGGTAACCTCTGTGTCCTCTGCCTTCTCTGATATGTGCAGGATACAGCGTGAAGCGTGATAAAAATATATATAGATATATACGTCCGAATAGGAGCGGAAGAGTATTAATCGATATAGTATTATGCAATCTGAATACGACATCTGGTACGAATCTATGCCAGGTCTACATTGTCCTTAGTGAAGACGAAGTATGACACTTGACAAGACCCCATAAAGCCTAAAGTGGTCGTGATATAGTAAAATCGGTGAAGATGAAAATTAATTCCACCGCCACTCGACTCAATTCGGAATTTGGGGGCAAGTACGTAACGCTTTCTGATTAGGTTCTCAGATTCCTTTTGTATACCCGACTATGTGCGGCATACAATGTAAGCTTAAAAATAATTAAGTAAAACGAACGAATGGTCTTTTTCTATGTACCGAGATTGACAAGAAATCTTTTTAATTGAGTAAGTAAAAGAAATTCCCTTTTCCAATGTATATATAAGTTTATTCAATTCTAAACGTTGAAACAGACTACAAAAAGAAAATCTTTTAATAAGTAAAAAAGTAGATCCAGCTTACCTTTTTCATAACGTCGCGGATGTCAGCGATCTGTAAAAGAAATATACACTATATGACACGTGTAAGAAGTAAATAAATAAAACTGTTTTATAATTTTAAAACCGTTATAAAAAAATAAAATAATAAAATCGGAAAATATTTTTTGCTTTTTCTTTTTTTTCTTCATATAAAAAAGGAAAACATCATAAATCTTTTTTTTTTAAAAAATACCTAACAGCAGATTTTTTTAAACGTAATACTGGACCAGTTGTTCAGTAGAACTGGTTCAGTGTTACGTTACAATAGAAATAATTTTATAATTCATTTGTATAAACAAATAAAAATTATATTTAAATAAAAAATGAAGAGCCACAGCCAATTTAAATGTCATATTGGGACTATTCCAGAGCATGTGTCTTTGTATTTTACAAAAAAAAAAGTTATTTATAGATCATTTATAAAATCTTTTTAAATCCTCAATATAATTTAATATTAAGACACTCTGTTCCCCACTTTCCACCGAATTCTGGAGACATTGCGTGTTGAGTGGCGGAACTCAGCGCCGCACTTAGCTAAAAATTTCTATAAATTGGCTTAAATGTAAACAATAAATTTAAGCTGCCGAAGCGACGTTTGGGTCGCTAGTAATCCATAATAATGGTTTATAATAAATCATTACAGCAAATAAATTTCTTCTATTACATTGTAATAAGATGGATTCCAGAAAATTATAAGGTTTTATATTTATGTACCTATTATAGGTGAACCTGAAAAGTCAGTTCAAGGAACTCTAAATGAAAATTGACATTCGTATAGCTGGAGACACAGACGTGCTTAGTAAAGATTCTTCAAAATTCAATTATAAAGGTAGCCAACACCGTTATGACAACATCATTAAATTATACAAAATAGAGCGTGACGGTTGTGGGTTCTGTTTCCATTCGGTATATATTTGTATAGACTAATTGTAGCTCGCAACTTGGTTCGCATGGACTATGAAAAGCAAAACGAGATGGGCTTTCTACGTTTCAGAGGAAAGGTTCCGTAAAAAAAAATTAATCCTTTTACACTAACTAAGGCTAGGAATAAAAGTATCGAATATTTCATTACCCGAAAGGGAATCGAATTCACAACCGACGAGCTTACAGACGCACGTTTGTGCTCCTGTACCAGAACGGCCTCACAGTCTCTTCATTATTGAACATAATATGTAAAGCATTTGGCAAATATAATATATAATGTGTGTATGATTATTCACCCTTCTGTAATGAATTTTTATATGCACGAGTGTGCCGGGCGTGAAAAATTACATTTTTAATAAGAATTTAATCATTTTGCTGTGTAATTTGAATTTCAGTCAGATTTGGTGTTACAGTGTAAAATTAAATATATGTACGTGTGAGAACTGGCCTCTGTGTTACTCTGTTGTCAATTTATTTTTGAAATGTACTTCGATGCCTTGATAAACACAACAACTCTACAGTTTTTAATTAATTAAAAAAAGTCAAAACAAATATATATAGTGTCGGACTGTAAACGCAATGATTGTAGGTTCAATCCCTACTAAGGGTAATAAATTAATTTTACATGAACGCTCTCGTTAAAAAATAGTTTTAATTACCTTATCTAAAATGCAATGTTTAAAATATTTGGGGCAAGAGGAGAATGTAATGTCTTAACACTACGTTCCCACTGCCTACCTTATTATACGAAAAAAAATACAATGTTATAATTGTAAGTTCGTGTAAATATTTAAAACAACCACTAACCATCCAACCTTTGTCACAAACGTCAAAATTCAATTAACAACCGAATATACCTATAAAATTAATCTTATTTTACATACAATGTATTTTAATTGCTTCCGGATACAAATCCCGGTTTCATAATTAGGCTTTTCATAATAAAATTTGTTAATTAATTTCGCTGAGTATAATTTAGTTAGTGAAGATATCACGGCGCATTGGGAAGTATCTCATAGTACGTGAATGTTGTGGGTTCATATTCGGTTATGGTATATTTAGTATAGTTATCGCATGCGGCTTCGTTCACGTAGTTTGAACTGGTAAACGCATACACCCACAAAAAAATATATATTTTTTACGACTAATGTTTTCTTTGTGTAACTCGTTTCACGCTTCACGCTATATCCCGCACACAGCAGGGTAGGCAGAGGGAACCTAGTGTTAAGACACTCCGTTTCCCACTTTCCACCCAATTCTGGAGGCTATGTGTCTTGAGCTCCACCACTCAACACGCAATGCCTCAGAAAATCGGCAATATGCAGAGAATGGAGTGGAGAATATATCTACTATAATCGTATAAACACGAATATAGATACTGTACATTAGAAGTCAAAGCTGAAACCCTCTGCAGCTATCCAGACTAAATGCAGGAGCGCCATTTTTTTAATATTTTGCATAGACATGCACAAAGTGACATCGTAGTGTCTGAAAGAGGTGTTTTTTTTTAAAAAAACTACGTACTTTTCAACGGTATGTGTGTACAAAAGACCTGTCCCCCGTCGCACTTGCAAAGGCAATCTACATTTCCATTTCAGTATCTCAGTCGAATATACGTTTTTTAAGAAACATAAAAAAATGGACTTGATGATGTGATGTAGTGTTCCCTATATAATATGATAGTTTCAGGTTCATATTCTAGTTAGGCTATATTTATTTTTAATATTCTATTAATAGAAAGCTCTGTTTGATTCAACTTTTTTACTTTCTGAAATTTTTGCTATCTTTGTTAAATAGGGTAAAACACATCTTTTTTTACCTTCATGCTGTATCCTACACCGAAAAACCTAGGCAGTGGTAAGTTGGGAACCTAAAGTTGAGACAATGCACTCCTATTAGCACATTTCCTTTTCCCGTATTCCACCGAATTCCCTCGAGTAGTAATCGAACCCGTAACTCGCGTTACACTAGCACGAGCGTTTGTGCTTCTACGCCACGACTGACGAGGATTCCAAAGAACCTGAGAAAGGTTTCATCTGCTATGCGTAGGGTACCGTAAAAAATGATAATATATTTTACGTTTCTTATAGAAAATTTATCAATAGCATTTTTTAGAGCACCAACGTCCTGATATTGTGATAATAAAAGTTCACTATGTTTAGTTCAATATATATTAGAATATAATACCCATTATGCTTTAGAAATACACAAAGAAAGAAGGTTAAGAATATTTTCAACGGGGCAATCTTTTCTTATAACGAAATGTGAAAGAAATTAACTTAAGTATTCTTAAGCTTATATTTTGTGAAGGATAGAGGTTATGGTCATATATTTTGTTCGTCTTTGTGTTAGGCAGTGCCTGTAGGTAAACGTGATAGTTGCGGGTTTGATTCCCTTTCATAGAGAAGATTATATTTTAATTATTTTCTTTTTGTTCTCGCTGATTATTCCGCTAGGGATACAGCGTGAAGCTAAGTTGAGTTTCATTTAATATTCTCATTTCCTCGCGCTGGTAACAAGGTAAAACGCTGGTAAAAAGGTAACTCAACTTGCAATGCCTCAAGAACTTAGACGAAAATGGAAGTAATGGGGAACAGAGTTTCTTAACAATAGGTTCCCAGGTTCCCTCCAGGTCCCCTGTTTGCCCTAGTATGCGTGGGATACAGTAAGAAACTAAAAAAACTATTATACTATGTACATACCAAGTTGTTTTTTGTTTCTAAAAAATACTTTTACACTGTATCCCGCGAATAGCAGTCAGAAAGATCTTAATGTTAAGACACTCCGTTGACCATGTACCGATTTCACATACATTCCATGTCGAATGGCGGAAATGTCGCCACGTTTTTTCTTCTTACCAGAGCAAGGAAGTAAAAATAATTATATACCCCGAGTGGAAATCAATCCCACAGTCGTCGCGCTTAAAGTCGGACGCTGCTGCTCACGATGGCTTAAAAGAATATTAAAAAAGAAATTAAATCAATAAATAATTCAATAAATCTATAATGGTACCTACAATTTAACTAAAATCTAATATAAAGTTAAGAGTAAAATAGAAATGAAAAAGATTTAACAAATCAGACTGAGCCCGACTGGGGAATACTATCGAACATTAGCCGTAAGCGACGGCGACTTGGGAGAAGTATTTTATTTATTAGAGAAAAATATCAATATGAGAAATATACGAGTATATTATAATCTTATTGAAGCCGCCGTGAGGTGTCAGCACAGTGTGGGTTCGATTGGGTGGGGGAACGAATTGTTTTCGTTGCCTCACTCTGGTGTTAAATTTAGTTAATTTAATACGTGTAACGGGTGGAAAAATTAATGACGTCGTGGTGCATCGTAACGCGACGGTTGTGGGTTTGATACCCACTCGAGGAAGTGAAATATTTATTTACTTTAATATTTCCATTTCTTTGCTCTGGTGTAGAGGCAAAGCGCAGCGTTGAGTTCTGCCTGTCAACACTCAATACCTCCAGAATTTGGCAGAAAGTGGGGAACGGAGTGTCTTAACACTAGGTTCCCTCTACCTACCTCGCTGTGTGCTGTACAGCGAGTACAGCGTGAAGCTGTTTTTTTTTAATCTTAATACAAATCAGTAGGTTATTGATTCGATTATTCTTATTATCGCAATTTTCTTACTTTAACAAAACTGGCAAACAAGCTAAAAAATAAAATAAAAGAAATATAAAAAAATGGCCTTTATTTAAAATCAATAACCACAACGAAAAATCGTACCTACGTACGTACATATATTATTATACCATTCGCCCTTTAGCTGTTTTAGATTCATGCGACCCTTTTCTCGATTCCATGAAAGATCATTTCCAGACAGATTCTTGATAGCGGTATCGAAACACATTATGTGGGGTGACCACCGTAATAATTGTATCAGTATATTTCCTATATTTATCGCGATATATGTGGGTCCATTTTTATTTTCCAGGTAATACAAATTTTCACCTTTTGAATGCATTCCACACGCACGTAAGAACATGAAGTATATTTCTTATGATCATGTAACTGAAAACGTGTAAATCTTAAAAGCCATGCCATTGGTCATTAAATGCAACCAGTCATTAAACTTCTAACAATAATTTCGCTTTTTAATGTCATATAATGAGTGGCGGAACCTTATGTCAATTGAATTCACAACCACTATACATACAAATTCACCATCCGCTTTATCACTAACTGGACCACGATGCCATCAATCATGAATGTTCTAAGAGAAAACCTTCCTGTTATATATAAATCGCCACTTTTTTCACGTACATACAACATCTCAAACTTTTTATATTTCTGAATACAATAATGACAATATTGTCAGCTCTACGTGAAACTGTGCGGTATCTGAGCAAAAGTTAATTTTATATAATGATATTATAATTATTCATTGTTATCATAATTTTTAAGTTAAATCTTAATAATTTACTTATTTTTATAAAAATATGTATTTAAAATTTTTGCTTATCGAATTAATAACTTTACAGTTCATTTAAATCAACCAATGTTTGAAAAAACACTTTGTGTTTGTTAAAATTAGAACGAAATGTTTCATAAGGCCCAGTGGATCGTTCTTCCTTCCGGTAAATGTTTTCCCGGTAGTCCTGCCCCTAAACTACGCCCCGGGCTTCGGTATATTTTAGCTATCATGTTTCTTAAAAATGTTAAAGGAAAAATTGTGTACAAAAGATAAATTCATAAAAATCAAGAAAAATTGTGCAATGTTTTTTTTTATATTCCCATGTTCATCATTGTTACATTATAAATCAACAGCGCTGTTGAATAATTATAACAAATGGAACTACAATTATATAGCATTGAACATAAGAAGAAGAAAATAACAGCTTTGTCCCACATAGATAGGCATAGGAAAAAGATACCTATCATATAGACATACTTTCTCAGACACCATCAATTTTTCATTGAGCAGCGGATCTCAGCGGCGCGGTTCGTCTGCTAGAGCGGGATTTTCAACATAAATTTGAATTTAATAATTAAGAGTATCAAAAACCATAAAAATTCACAGAAAAAAACATTTCCAAGACTGTCCGTCAACCGCTATCGCGTTGTCACCATTCAGATAAAAAGAACGTTATTTTTCTCATGACAAACGACACAGATCATTCGCCTATTTGTCGTATGTCCACACACAGACCACGTAGATACCTTAATTTCTTATGATTTTTTTTCTCTAAAGCGAAATGTATTAGACTGCTTATTTTTTGTCTGTGATTTATGCCAGCATTACATCTTGGGTCGCAGACATTTTAGTGATAAAAAATGTGCTTTCGTCGCGACTAACGTTCGGTTAGGATAGGTTGTGGGTTCTAGTGTAAGTTTTAGTATTTTTTTTAGATTATTCGCTATTATTATGTATATACGCTATATTACACACATTGCTGGGTAATTAGAGGGAACCTAGTATTACGACAATCCGTCCCCATTAAAATATTTCCGTTCATCACTAAATTTTCGAAGCACTGCGTGTTAAGTGTCGTAAATCTATCCTCGCTTGGCCTCATCACCAGAGAAAAGAAATATTTTTTTAAATATTTCAATCCCCAGAATCGAATCGAACCCATAACCATTACGTTTACAGTCGCACGCTCGTGCCCCTGCGCTATGACTGTATGGTGATGTATAGTTATACTTCCATCATTTCTTTGGTTTAATTTTCCCAAACAAGCGGATAATGAAAACCAAAATTCTTACCGCAGTGTTAAGTTTCAACACTCAACACGTCATCTCTAAAGAATTGTGCGAAAAAGTGGGAAACGGAGTGTCTTAACTCTAAGTTCACTCTACCTATGTTGCTATGCGAGATAAAACGTGCAGCATAGCTTTACTAAACTGAAAATACAATATAACTATGTTTTTGATTTTCTAGATTTCTTTAGAAATAATAGTCGCGTTAAGCTCTACTCAGTCTAATGCCGGGCTCCGGCGCCCAACCATCTCAAAAGCTGGCAACGCACCAGTAGCTCCTCTGATGTTACGCGGTGTCGTGGGCGGCGGCGATCACTTACTATCAGGTGACCCGTACGCTCGTTTGCCATGCTTTTTCCATAAAAAAAAAAAAAAAAAAAATAAAAAAAAGTAATTTGCAATATTCCGAACTAAGCCTTTAGTGGAGAAGAGAGTGGTTATTCAGATTTGTTTTCTTTTCATACCCTCTAAAAGATAGCACAACTGTAAATTAGATGCTTAAAGTATAATATTTCA
>DWGR01005548.1:0-10297 GCA_018247715.1 Heliconius burneyi
ATAAATAACAAAGAAAAATAAGAAAGGACTCATTGCGATGCGATTTGTGTGAAAATGGCCGTAAATAACGTTCTTCGCGCCGCAAAGAGCCCGCGCTCCTCCGATTTCATATAACTCGACGTCGGTTATATCTGAAAGCAATTACTGTTGCTCGGTTCAGGATTTACGTGGCATTCATAAATATTATTGTTTTTTTTTGTTTGTATCACGCTGTATCCCGCATATAGTATGGTAGGCAAAGGGAACCTAATGTTAGAACACTCCGTTTTCAATTTTCAGTTGAATTTTGGAGGCATTGTGTGTTGAGTGGCGGCACTCAATTCGGCGCTTTGCCTCGACACAAATTTAAAATTTTCTTTAAATATTTTATTTCCTAGAGTTGGAATAGAACACATAACCTATCGCGTTCTCCTACGCCTCCACTGGCTTCAAATGATTGCTGGTCATCATTATTCATATAAAAAACAAAATATTTTCGATTCGTCCGCATTTTTTAAGTAAAAGTGGCAAAATATTTAAGAATTACAATTAATTCTACAGATTAATATACACCGTGCGTTACATCATTTACGAATGTTAATTTTTAAACCATTCATATAAAGATTAGAGGACAGAAGGCAAGATTTATGAGCTGTAAGTGGACGGTTGTCCGACACCGAATTGATAATACGAGTCTATCCATGCCTCTACGATTTATCACCTACCTACTTATACAAATAATCCAATAAGCACTTTTAGCGACTGGCTCTTTGAATTCTAAAAAAAATATATTTTGTTTATAATCAACTTCACGCTTCAGCTTCACACACTATCCAGCACACGGCAAAGGGCACCTAGTGTTAAGACACTTCGTTTTGTCGAATTCTGGAGGCATTGGCGATGAGTTTGTCTCGACACTGGAGTGAAGAAATGGAAATATACATTTTAATCCTGGAGCCTGGATCGAACCCACAACCAGTCAGTCGCGTTTTCAATCACTTTTGTGCCTCTGAGCTACGATTGACCTCCTATTTTGTTTGTTGTTTTATTTTATGAATATGTGACCCTGAATATTTAATTAAATTAACATTCTTAGAAGTTTTATTTACGACTTAATGCTATAATTTATTACACTATAATTAGAAATATGACAATCTTATTTTTTATAATAGAATCCTTCGTGGTAGTGGGTTTGTTTTTTTTTTTTGTATGTTAGTATATTTTAATGATTTTGTATTAAAAGATATTATTGTAAAGCTAATAAAACAATAACAACAACATTTATTATTTATTGTATTTAAATATATATTTCTTCACTCTGGTGTCGAGGTAAAGCGCGGCGTTGAGCTCCACCACTCAACACGCAAAACCTCCAAAATTTCGCAGAAAGTGGGAGACGGAGTGTCTTAACACTAGGTTCCCCCTAATTACCCTGCTGTGTGCGGGATACAGCGTGAAACTGACAAAAATTTTCTACTCAATTCGCCACCAGAGCAAAAACAATAAGAAACTCTACATAACATACGAAAGCTAATCGAAATCAACATATTTTACACTCGCATTAACAGCTCGAACACTTTCAAATTTAAATAAATAACAATCGGGGCCACGTCTTATTAATATATCATTCCCAATATAAATGCGGCGTACAAAGTGATTGTGAAAGTAATTGCGGCCCAAGTCGGGTGATAAATCATAGCTATATGCACAATTTACATGATATTTAATATAATTTATGGTTCCACTGCACCTTGATACGATTAAAAACAATCACTACATTGTATTTGGTTATTGCGAATCGTATAAATCATCCCTCTTTATATAAATCGACTTCAAATGTCTACTTCATTTTCATTTTCTTTTAATTTTCTTATAAAATATTTTTATAAGTTTACAGAAATAAGTTTAATTTCAGTTCAACTTCATTATTACTAAAAACACTATTGTAATACTATTATTTATACTTTTTGCGAATCGTGTAAATTATCTTATTTACATAAATCGACTTTAAAATGAATTTGAAGTAGGGAAACTTCAATTTTTTAGTTTAATTTTCTTATAAAATATTTTTTATAAGTTTACAGAAATAAGTTTAAATTCAATTCAAACTCATTATTACTAAAATAGAATTTATTAATACTGTATATACAATGTTATTAAATTTGGATTAGATTTTATACAATGTTTACATGTCAGCCGATAAGTATATTTTGTTTTTCTTGCATATTAATCTATATTTCTCATCTTTAACATTTTTTTAGTCTCTTGTGTCCACGACGGCTTTATACTGGTGCCGCAATAAAATATTTTTAAACACCTTCAAAGTAAATTTTAGTTACATAATCTACATACAAAATATCTCCCAATATCAGGAAGGTCACAAGTGTGTGACTGCAAACGCCACAGGTTGTGGGTTCTACCCCTCGCGGCTATCTATCTACAACTCGAAAAAATTAAATATTTATTTAAATTTATATTTACATTTATTTGCTCTGGTGTCAAGGCAAAGCGCGGCGTTCAATTCCGCCACTCAACACGCAATGTCTCCAGAATTCGGTGGAAAATGCGAAACGTAGTGACTTAACACTAGGTTCCTGCGTGCCTGCCATGTTCCCTCACAGTTCCCTCAGCGTGAAGCTGTTGTAATAAACGGAAACCTTTCTCAGTCCAATCCATATAATTTGTACCCATATTATATTTTGTATTGTTCATATTTTATTTTTTGAAAGGAAGAAGAATTCCTATATAATTATTTTTGTAACACAATATATGTATTTTGCCCAAATCTCTATGTCTCTCTCAAATCGTTTAGAAATAAAATATAATTATGATTTTTATTGCTTAATCAAGCCCAAAGGTAGAGAATATTTTAAATTTCCAAGCGTGGTTCTGCGCTAACGAAGACATATCGACGGACGTTAAATCTCATTACTGAACGTGTTAAAATTCGTAACGACATTATATCGTTGAAATCGATTAATTAGTACCCTTTTCGACAGATCGTTGTAGTTTTTGGTTGATTTGAGAATAGACTAAGCACTGGTAGGTAATTAAATTTATTTAAATATTAATTTTCATTGTTTTTTGTTTGTTTAATTTTAACAATTTGCTTATTTGACGAGAACACAGCTTACTGCCACTTTCCTATCTATTTAGAGATGTCACTTCAGGAATCATTGGTCTTTCTATATTAAACTCTCAATTAGCATAAAAAAACAAGCGCCAACTATAAATCCATGGCATTTATTTTGAAGTCTGACATTTTGAAATTTTATTTACTTTTATTTTCTTCACTTTCGCCATTTTTCGAGACATTGTGTGTGGAGTGCCGTAACCCAGAGACGTCTTTTGTCTTGTGACGTGAGCGAGAAAGTTAAGAATTTATTCCCAGAGTGGGAATTCAACCCACAACCGTCGTGTTTATATAACCATGCAATGACGGCCCCTACGTTTTTTTTTCGAACAAGAGGTTAATGCTGCTAGTCCTATTGCCTTTTATAACGACACCGGTTGGGTAGAGAAGAGGGTACTCTGTATCTGAAGAAATGCAAGCACTATGTGACTGCCTGTGAGGAAGTCGACGACTGTAAGGGCGCCCCTTGCGAGACTCGAACCTCGACTTGCGGCCGTCGAGTGGACTGGGATCTGCGGCCCCTATGTACTATGATTTTCCTTTTTATATATGTAACATTGTTTGTTCCAATATTTCTATAATATATTATGTCAGCCCATATTATTAAACATACATATTATATATTGGATTACTCAATGTTTGAAATTTTTCTATTCATTTTCCAGGTAGCTAAAATGAATCAACTTATTATAAGTCACTTTTCAATACCTTTAATACCTCTTACAATATTTACTTGATCCCACTAAATCACAGCTAGATCTTAGACTATAACGGCCCTCAACTTATGAATAAATAAATATTGTCGTGACACTATGACAGTTGGATAAATTGAGAAAAAGATTATGAATAAATAAGACCTTAGATATTAAAATAATAATTTAATTCTAATTTTCTTTATATTCTATTTTAAATATGTGTTAAAATACGTCTTTCATATAAATATCTTATTCTTGAAATTTATTTTATTTCTTCTTTATTGTAGCATTTTAAAATGAAGAGAAAGTTTGGAATTTAGACTTTGTTTTTCTGAAATTAGTACACCTAAGTATTCCATATTATTTTTATTTTCAAATTAAATTAAACATTAAATCAGCTTCATGCTGTGTCCCGCACACAGCAGAGTAGGCAGGAAGAACCTAGTGTTACGGCACTCCGTTCCACTTTCTTTCTGCCGAATTCTGGAGGCATTGAGTCTTGAGTGGCAGAACTCAACGCCGCGCTTTATATTCGTTATATTTAATTAGGAATAAGTAAATTAAAGTTTCTGAAAATTATGAAAATAAATAACTAGCGGCGGGTGGATGTGAACTACGCAATAGAGAAACGCTCTATGAGAAAGACCTAACAACGTTCAGGTGCGGCCATACGCTAAAAAATCCAAAACACTTTAAGAAACAATTACATACTTTAAAATATAATTTTTAACCGCAAAATGAATATAATTTAACTAATTATTACACACAAATATCATTTTTACGTAAATCTTACAGGTCAAGAAATAAACTTATAAGCGTACCTTACTTATAGGCCTATTCAATTTTCGAGTTCTAGCTCATACAAGAAACAGTTTTTAATAGTATTTCTTACTTATCTGTAGAATATTACAATAAAAGGTAAAATAAAATATATTTTCAAAGCTTATTAGCGAATGACTATCTTCTATTGCTATTTTTCTATTAATATACTCGTACCGAATCATACATACCTTTGCCTTATTTCTTACATATTTAGAAATGCAATATTATTTTTATTTTAATCTTCTTGTTTTTAATTGAATCGAAATTGAATTCTTAATTTTTATCTCTAAATAAATTCAATATTTCATTCTCTAGAATGGAAATCGAACCCATAACGCGCTTACTAGACTGGTATTAAATGAATTAATTGTAATTTTCTCATTTAAATGCACGATTAAAGCTAAACATGATTATAAATCTTAAAAACGTGTAAAGTATTCGCCGGTTCACACACGTATATTTACAAATCAATTAAAATTCTATGACTTAATTGAAAAATTTAAATAATATCAAATGATGGTCTGTTTAAGGAGAAGCTCTATAGATATTCACTTACTATAGAAGTCACAATTGTGAAAATTCTATGAAATTATGTTATAATTATTTTATTCTTTTGGACCTAATTCCTTAAAAATCCAAAAAAAAATGCTCCAAAAATTGCTTCCATATCATTTTTTTATGCCGTGTGTTCCCGGCTTAGAATAGGATCACCCTGGTACTGGTGATGTCGTAAGAGGGGACTAAAGTACGAGTGGGAGTCACGTCGCCAGCAATGGCAACACGCATGGGCAGACTCGACCACCTCCGGCATTTAAAACCGGCGTGAAGTAGTGGCGTTATGGCACTGCGTTTCGCACTAGGTAATACCGGGCTCCGGCGCCCAAACACCTCAAAAGCTGGCAACGCTCCAGTAGCTCCTCTGGTGTTACGCGGGGTCGTGGGCGGCGGTAATCACTTACCATCCAGGTGACCCGTACGCTCGTTTGCCATATCTTTTTCCAAAAAAAAAATTTGAAAAACATTAAATTACTTTTTTAATTATAAATTTATTTTTAAAGTATAAATATTTTTCTATAAGCAAATCTTCCCCTTAAAACACAAAAACAGTTTGATTATATCAATTTGCTGTTAATTTGTGATTTCACAATCCGGGCAAAAAGTTAATTTTCGTAACCAAAATAAACGGTACGCTAACACGCAAAACTGCCATGAAAACTATCCGACATCAAAATTTATAGTCATTTTAAATATTTATCAATATATATTTAATAAATGACCTTATTATCTCGTTAGCGAGTTAACAGAATAAATTATACATTTAATTATATTAAAAATCACAAATGTGTATTTATATAAAACTGGTTAAAAAAAAACACTTATACGATATTTGTAAATGTCAAAAAGTAACGTTCTCTGGATTGTAAGTTTAATTTTTTTTTCGCAATGATTTTCAATTAAATTTAATTTGTATTACGAACTTAATTCAATAACAAGTTTTTATGAAGGCTTTTTTTATGAACACATACCAAGATTTTAGAGCGCGATGCCGCAAACGGTAGCTTTTATTGTTAAAGAAATAAAATTAATACCCTGTCAGACTCACCTTGCCTTAATTCGTTACCGAAGTGAAATAATTTCCACACTAATCCCAAAAATATATCGGCCATAAATAATCACTTGTATTGCCCGACTGTCCAAACGATGCGAGTGAAGCTAGTGATGTATCAACGGTTTTAGTATCGATGTTAAATTTTTATTCCACTTATAATGTAACTAGCGTCGCTGAGCTTCGCCCGTATGCCTCCAGAATATATTGGGGGAGGGGGAGAATGTCTTAGAACTAAGCTCCTTCTGTCTACCCAGTTACACGTAGTATACTGCGTGAAGCTAGAAAAAAATGATATATGTAGAAGAAAACATTTTATTGGAGTTAATACACGAACAAAATTTTAAAAAATGTATAAATATATGTACGCGTATTTAACTACTCTATAGCCTATACTTTAATTATTGTGATATTGATTTTAATCTTCTAATTGCCAAATTATTGTTCTATTTTTCTTAATAGATTTTCTTTTCTGAAAGTTAAACTTACAGAGTACGTTGTGGTCAGGTTTATGCCAATATTTAACACCATAAAAATACAAATTATCAATACTTTTAGAAATATTTTCTTTTATCGATAATAATCCATACAAAATTAAATGTAAAAATGACATCACTAATCAACAAATAAAGTTAAAAACATCAACTGAATTAAAGACATTTGTGTAGATTAAAATACGTATACTTAATAAAGTATTAGTTGTTATTAAAATTTACTTCTTTTTCTTGTTCGTCCAACACTTTCTCGCGTTAACATTTAAACGGTTTTATGTCTCTATCAACGTTAAATTCTTTCCTCACGCCTTTTTCAATTTAAATTTTAATACTGGCTATAAAGTTGTCTTTGTACTATTAAAAATAGTAATACGAGAGCAAAACACTTTGATTTTCTTAATTTAGTTTTTGTGTTACAACGATTTCACTTTAAGAGAGCTTATTACTTTTTTTCAGTTTCATACTGTATCCAGCACACAGCAGGGTAGACACATGGAGCCTGGTGTTAAAATACACTAAAATGGCGGAACTCAACGCCGCGCTTTTGCCTTGTTACCAGAGCAAAGAAATTAAAATGTTAAATATTTCATTTCCCCGAGTGGGGATCGAACCCGCATCCAATCTCGTTAACAGTCACATAATTGTGTCCCCGCCATCCGTATTTATATAGATATGAATTATGGCTAGCAAACTTATCTAATTTTTACTTTACGAATTATTAGTAGCCTTCAATTATAGCCATTTAAATTATTCAATTATCTTAAATAAAATAAGTATTCAACTAAATACATTATTAGATTAAAATATTTTAATTAAACAACCTTGGATTATTTAAGATAATACTTATTAATAAATATAGTTATTAACGAAAATAATTAAATTAAAAAAATATCAATTCAACAAAACGTTATTGCAATATTTATTTAAGTTTTATTAATCTCCCAAACCTCAAGGTGAATAATGAAAAAAAAAAAACAAAAAATCTATTCTCAGTTACAACGGTAATAAATTAACACTGGCAGGAGAGACTCATTCCAACCAATATAAAGCGGAAAGGTTCAGAAAAAAATGAAGCGTTCGAAATTTAATTTATTCAAAATTGAAACGTCACGGCGCACAAAAGCGGCGCGGACAATGGCGGCCGGCGAGTGTTAACACGAAAATTAAATGCTGATATCACAATTAATCAAGGGCCCATATTAATAATTGGCTATTCACTGGCGAGGTGTCAAATTATATAGCTCAATTAACCCGTAGAATAGAATGAGGCGTGTTTGGCGTGTTTGCCGTGTTTATAAATACGGGACGTGGCTTTGTTAACGTTTTCTCTAACAGTTATATAATTAAGTATGATGTGAAGTGGTGGTGTTAAAGTAGAATTAATTATTTTAATATAATATATTTTTTGATATTTTAGCACCTGCTTATTTGTAATTGACTTATTAAAAAGTATATTTTATACGAAATTATGAAAATACCTGACCAGTTGTTAATTTTTTTTAGCTTCACGCGTTATTCCGCACCCAGCAGTGTAGAACTTAGTGTTACGACACTTTGTTCCCTGTTTTCCTCTGAATTCTCGAGGCAATGCGTGTTGAGTGGTGAAACTGAAAGCACCTTTTTCTTGTTAAATTAAAATATTAATAAATAATAATTCATTCCCCAGTGTGGGGATCGATACCTACAAACGTCGCGTTTACAGTCACACGCTCAAGTAATAATTATTTTAATATATGTTTTGGTTATTATAACATTTTCTTATAATTTGTTTATTAAATAGTATATTTCAAAGGAAACGAAGAAAATAAAAACCTAATCTTAGTTAAAATGATGTGTTTAAGATAAAAATATAGTAATAAAATGAAGATTGAAAAATAACATTAGTATATCCCGCACACAGCAAGGTCTTTAGTATGAAGACACTCCTTTTCCCGTTTTTGGCTGAATTAAGGAAGCATTGCGTGTCGAGAAGTAGAACTCAAAGCCACGAATGGGTATCGAACACATAATCCAACATAGTGAAAAAATAAAGTTATCACAAACTCCATACACAAAAGTAGCCAATCAATACCCGTAAAACACAAATCCGGAGGCGAAACTAAAACATATTGTTACAATTTACACCGTAAAATTGATTTATAACTTTATAATCTGTACAGATAATAAATAAAAAGAATATAACAATTTAAAATGAATAGTAAAATCGGTTTCAGTTAGCTACCAGCCAATGAGATTAACCAATTATCGCGTTTATGGCGGCAATTTGGAAGATGGCCGCGGCCGCTCCTGAAAATTTAGAGCTAGCATTCGAATCAATGGCTTTATTCTAATTTTATTATCCAATTGTTTGGAATTGTATTTGTGAAAGGAAATAGAATTGAAAGAATTAAATATTATTACGAATTGTGAATCCGAATGTGATCATTTTATTTTAGTTTTGTGCGAATATATTATATGTTTACATAATGTATGTTTATTTATAATTGATTTATTATCGTTATTAAAGTGAAATAACTACCAACGGGTGGTTGATATGGGGATAAAAGAAAGGCAAATTGATTTTTAAATAAAGATGGGTTTTGTGTTTTCTCGAACGGCTTCAACAAAATAAGAAACAATTTTTTATTCAACGGTGCAGCAGCATCTGACTGTAAATGAGATGATTACAAATTGTTACCTTATGAGATAAAATATTTCCATTTCTTCGTTCTGATAACATTATAAAGCACAGGATTGAATTCCGATACTTAACACACGATGCTTCGAAAATTTTTCGGAAAGAGTAAACGGAGTGTATTAACACTAGCTTTCCTCTGCCTACTTTACTATATGCGGGATAGAGCATGAAGCTATTTTTATTCACGTTTTTTTTGAAACCAAATCACAGTCAGGCGTGTTTTTTGAAACTATATTGGGTGAGAGCAAAATGAAAACAATTCTCAGCACCTCGGAGCCCTACTAATGCATTTTTAACCACTTGACGCCGCAAGTAATTACACACCAGCGTTCACCTGCGTGAAGATTGAGCCATTTCCTCACAAAACTCTAATGATACCATTTCTTAATTACTTTATTTTATGACCAACGGATAAATTTTTTATTAAAAAGGGGATATAATTTAAGGTAGACGACACTTTTATACGTAACGACGTACTGGTTAAGGTTATCTTTAATATTTATTTATATCTACTTGATATAGATATAGATGATAGATAGAGAAAGCCTACGGTGCTAATAAGATATTTTAAGAAGAAATAAATTCTTATGATATATTTAATAATTACATTTCTTCGCTCTGGTGTAGAGGCAATGCACGGCGTTGAGTTCCACTCAACACGAAATGCCTCGAAAATGCCCCTAATCTGTGTGGGATACAGCGTGAAGCCGAAATTATATGTCACAGCTTTCATAAATATTTTTAAAAATAAAAAATATATGCTTAATAAACACCACTATTAGCATATAACTTTAAAAATACAGCCTTAAAGATGTTATAACGCATTTTGATATACCAATTATACTATAAAAGATGTCATCAGTGTCTCGTATAACGTCGTTTATACTAAAG
>DWGR01005549.1:0-10297 GCA_018247715.1 Heliconius burneyi
GACGTACTGACTCAATCCATCAAAAACGTCACTTTTTATAGCCGTTCCCTCACCTCTTATAAATAATTATGTGGGTATTATTATTTTATTTTCTGTAAAATACTGTCACACTGACAATTGTCTTACACTATATGCAAGATACATCTTAGAGTTAAAAATAATATTATATTAAACAAACTATTTTCTGTCATAGCGATAATTTGTAATTTTTTAATTAATAAAATATGTTGAAGGGTGATATTTGTGCTTTTCTAATAATTTTGTTTTACGATGCCAACAAATTTCCGAATAGACACTCAATACAGCGTTAGTATTTTCGAATCCTGATTTATAGTAATACCATCAACGCTGAAATTCCTCGTGCGTTGAATATTGAACCCCATATCGCATATTCAGCGAAAAATAAAAGTATAACTGCCATTTGGACTTTTAAAAGCTTAAATTGAAAAGCGCGATAGGAGCCGAATACCACGAAGCCAATAAAGATAGTTTTAAACTTCACATAAGCACATCTAAGAAATAATGTGACCAAATGAAATTAACACCCTAGGAACTGAAGCTTAAAATATTATAAATCATATATGTATAGGGAGGCAAGTATTGAAAATATATATATTGATAAAACATCACAAGGGTGCGTTCATAGTAATATAAGTAAAGAGTAATAAGCCAATTCACTCACTGTTTAATATTAGTTAGTAAAGCCTATCGCTTTATTAATTCACAGGCTTTTAAAGGCAATCAAATAGCATTATTAGACCAAATAGAAACTGCATTCAACGAAAACGCTATAAAATACGAGGCGTCTATTGAAAGTTTACGAAGAACTAGTTTACATAGATATGCGTCAACTTGCTAACTGCAAGCACAATATACGGTAACTGCCGAAGTAAAGTTCACGAACAGATGTGAGTGGTTTTTGATTAGATTATTTATGCTCTCTTAACGTGTTCTTAAAGAGAACAGAATACAACAACCGGAACTTTAGGTTTGAAATATGTTGACTTTAGTAAAGTGTATGATACATAATCTATTATTGTTAGTTCGTTATTATGAGTATGTTCAACTATAGCGAAGAAGATACTTACTCTTCAGACTATATGCCTAGCGGGATAGTTAGAGACAATGGACCGTCAAACGCTACGGTCTCACATACGTCTTTCGCCTCGTCCACTGTCATCAACCTCTTCATACATGCCCTTCGGGAGGTCGTCATGCTTTTTACGTGACCTTTCTCCGGTATCTCTAATAAATATAGATTATATCAACCTCTTCATCATTTTATATGGCTACATTAGAGGGTTAGTGCGTACAATGGTTATTGTCTCTCTGATCCGCGACTTAACAGTCGCGAGAACTACGATATTAATCGGGCTTATAATGTCTATTGAATCTAGGTAAGGTACTTTTCATTTGATTCATATACCAGTAAATTTAATTTAACTTTGAATATAATATTATTATTAAAATTTCATATTAAATCACATTAAAGTAAATTAAATAATTGAAACCGTCGTGACACAGGGGCATAAGGGTGTGACACGCGATGGTTGTGGGTTCGATCCCCACTCGAGCAAATGAAATATTTACTTAAAATTAAATTTCCGTTTCTTCGCTCTGGTATCGAGGCAAAAGCGTGGCGTTGAGTTCCGTCAATCAACACGCAATACCTCCAGAAATCAGCGGAAAGTGCGGAATGGAGTATGTTAACACTATATTCTGTCTGCCTACCCTGCCGTGTGCAGGATACAGCGTGAAGCAAAAAAATTACAACACATGTACTTACTTAATGTTTCATGTATTTTTAAAACGCTGTATTCGCGCCTGAACCTAATATGGGTTCGAGTTCCAATCGGTGGAATACTTCAAATGTACTTGTTACCTTGCAATAATATTACTCAATATGCTCAGTTTGATCAGAGTGAATATTTATATGTAAAAAGATATTTTATTATTATAAGTATACACTTATAGTAGTAAAATACATTCAATTACAATAAAGTATAATTCTTTTCCCGACTGATAAGAGAGGGTTATTTACTATGGTGATAATTTTTTTATCTTAAGCAAGCCAATAAATATATTAGTAAAATATTTGAAATCACATTAATATGTTTCAAATTATGAATTTTGTCACTAAAATAAAATTAAAGTATATAAATAAACATTCTCTTCAAAGTCACGACGACCAAAGCAACGTTTAGAGATGTTTATGTATGAAATTTGTTCCGAACTTACATTGAGCGCTGGATCAAAGGTCCATTGGGAAATCTTGCACTCTTGAATCTACAAATGCGATATTATAATATATATATATATATATATATATATATATATATATATATATATATATATATATATATATATATATATATATATATAAGCCCGTTTGTGTGTTTAAATTACATTGTCTTTAAATTAGAAATTATTAAATTTTTATAGAATTTGCTTCACAAAACTTAAATAGTGTCTACTCAAGTTTTGTATTGTAAGATAGCATTTGAATAACGCGACAATATTTGTCGTTTCGTGAAAGCCATGGATTGGATTCCTTATAATTATTGGTAAAACAATGAGGCAACAAAGTTGAGTTCCGTTACTATATATATAATGTGTCGGATTTGGGTCCAAAGAGGAGAAACGGTGTATAGACATGTACCTCGTGCGTCTCGTAGCTAAACTAAAATATAATAATGAGATATTAACTTATAGCTGAATTACCATATTCTATATTCTAAAATTTTTAATTTCAAAAATCCTTCAGTACATATGTCCTAACTATGTAGCGAGTACAAAATGTTATATTTCTCATTATAGTCTCTTTACTGAGGCATTTATAAATTAATAAAAAAGATAAATAAAAAATGTACTGATTTAATGATATTCAAAAATAAAATAATTTTTAAATTACCATTAACAGTTCCGCCACTGATTGCTTTCGACTTATATAATAAAGTAAAGCTACCGCGGTCATATTGAATATCTGTCACAAGTTATAAGATTTCCCACATTGACTCTATAATGCATCGCATATTACTTGTCTGTGCAGTATGAAGTATGACAACTCTGCCCGCGGGTTATTGCTGGTTCTTGGTGGCTTATTGTTCTTGCTTAACTTTGATATTACAGTTTGTAGAGGAAATATAAAACGGAAATGCAATATTCTCTGCTCTGAATGTTTTGTTCTGAATTAGATATATTATTTTTTCATATTTACTTTTATAATCATTGTCGATGTGTTTCATTTATAATATTTGCTGTAGCTTACAGAATAACTTGAAACAAAAGAGCCTAGTTTAGTCAAAATTTTAATTTTCTTACAGCTTATGCCTAATAACATAAATAAAAAAATATTAACAAGTCTGTGAAAGGCTTGAAACTTTGGGTTTGCACGACTGTGCGTGACGACTATTGATACTACTTATCTTCAGCTTCAGCGTCACGCTGTATCTCGCACACAGCAGTGTAGGCAGAGGGAACCTAGTATCAAGACACACCGTTCCCCACTTTCTTCAGAATTCTGGAGGCATTGGGTATTGGGTGGCAGAATTCAACACCGCGCTGTGAAGTGAAGTGAAGTAAGCGTAAATTAATATTTCACTTTCTCTAGTGGGGATTGAACCCACAACCGTCGCGTTATAGACACATTTTGCGCCGCTGCGCCACGAGGGCCTCTATGGTCGTGTTCAATGGCCAAGCACCATGACGGCCCTAGAGGCCGTCGTTTTGCTTGGCACTAGGCTTCCTTTTCACAATTGTCACTTTTAGACGCTGTCCCACGATCACGCTGCGCCACGACGACCTTAGCAAAAATATGGTATAAAATAATGAAAAAAATTAATTATCAAATAATTTGTGTTAATAAGTTATAATGTTACTCAGTTTTTTATCAAAATTTGTGTTTTTCTTAATATTTAAATATCTCAAAGAAACATAATTTCGTCATATTTTTCTCTTTTTACTCGCTTATGGTTTCGTAACTAGTTAGAAAAAACAATTAACAAATTTCATGAATCTATCATTTAACATTTAATTTTATCCTCAATTATATAAACTAAGACCATTTTAGTCAGCACTATATTATACAATAGTACAGCGAATACATAATTTTGATCAATCCCTCTAATATAGCATAATATATTCTATCTAAGATACTCCAGTATCGTACGTCGGTGTAGTGTTCAATATGCATAATTTCCCATTCGCCGAAGGTGGTTCGTACATTAGCACAATAATTATTTCCTTAGGTGCCCAGCTCGGGGCTCGGAGCCGCTGAGATATACAACAAGGTATTAAGATACGTACGAGGTTCCACTAACATCGATGGTAATCCGTTCTTTTATAAGCTTTGAGTAGAGTTGAGTATAAAAGGCTATCTTTTGCTATTGTAACGTCGACATTACTTATATTACTTTACTTAACGTACTTATGTACATATTTTCATAGTGTTAAAGAGTGAATAATATCGATTATGACAAATAATGAAAAAATAAAAACAAGTGTCCGCATACTAAATATACTAAGCAATAAGTACTAAATTGAAAATGTTGAAAATATAACTAATGTCTTTTAAAATTGAGACTATCGTGACTCAGTAGGGCAGAGTAGGATACGCAATGGTTATGGGTACAATGATATCGTGGGGTAAATTATTTTACTTATAAATATTTTTTATTACATCGCTTTTAAACACGTGACGTTCGGTTAGCAAGCTGTCTTGTACGACAAACTAAAGAATATATTTTTGTATATATCTTTCTATATAACCTATTTGTTGTATAGCGATCACATTATATTGTACACGCTGGTAAACGGGTAAGATGGCAACGGTACCGAAGTTAGCGCGAACCAAGTTGCGGGCATTGCAGTAAGTTGTAAAAAGTACGTACACAAAACCTTTTATAAAATCATGCATAATAGTTAAAAAAATATAACAAATATATTGCTTTGAAAAACTGTTGACAATATACATTTACGTTTAATATCAGAAACAGTTGCCACTATCAAAACCAATTTGCGCAACGAAACCTGAAAATTTTCTACAGTAAAAACGAAATATGAAAATTGAGCAATCAACTTCCTTTATTAAGAAACACGGACCAACAAGAGAAGTTTTAACTGAATTCGCGTTCATGTAAAAGCTTTTATAGAACAAACAACTAAAAAATGCAAACAACCTTTGCAGTTTGTATAAGTTATACTGCTGTTGTAGGTTACACTGTAATTTTTAGTTCACAAAATTTTAATTTACGGTGCATGAGTGTATGTTGCTACGTACAACAAAGAATATGTCAATGAAAATGTCTATAAAAATAACAAAAATTTCTTGTTAAAAATGTAAAATTTTATTAAACAATGGAATAATGGAATAAGTGACGTCTTTTCACTTCAAAGTGAAAATTTTAGAAAGTAGCTTTTTTCAGAAGTAATTAGTAATAAGCAGTAGTAAGTCGAACAGTAGATTACTTATCCATATAAAAATAATTTCAATCAAAACTAATTTAATTCATATATAAAATTAGTTTAATTCATATGTAAAATTTAAATAAAAAAGTGACTATACTAAAATTTTCTCCTGTGTATAATGAAAATTTAAAATTAAAGTAGAAGTCAACTTGGCATGTGTACAAGCAAGATGAGTGCTGAAAATATATTTTATCTACAAGCAAAAATATTTGTAAAATTTTAAGTTTAGATAGCTAACAACAAACAATGAACTTTAATTAAATTCTTGACACCCCACGGTAAACAATAAATAACTCGTGGTCTTCGAGAACTTGTACAAGCCCACTGGGACGAATTTATTTCCAAGTTTAGTTTGTACTTTCTTTTGACATTATTTAATAAAGTTCAGTAAAGTTTAACACGTCAGGATTATAAATAATATTAAAATAATAAACAAAAATAAAATAAAACCGACTTCAAAACTGTGAGCTTACTTTATATGCATAAACTTATACAAGAAGTAAATTGAAGAAAATAATATTTGAATTACTTCAAAGTTAAAAAAATGCAGCCCAGGCGTGTCGCAGCGGCACAAATGTGCGACTGTAAACACCACTGGTTGTAGGTTCGATCCCCGCGCGAGGAAATGCGTAGCGTACATATCCTCTTTATAGGCTTCGGGACAGCTATCAAATAAAGAAGTAGTAAGTATCAAAGTAGAAGTTACTCATGCGACGAACTATGAAAAAAGGAATAAATAAGTATCTGAGCTCGAGTTGTAATATATGTACATATGTATGTACAAGAAATATACCAGTACATAAGGAAGGTTATCAATGTATATCTAAAAGAAGATTATTTCTTATTTTTATTTTCAATAGAAAATATTTTGATTTTATTACTTAGTAACCATTATATCACATTTGCTTAAATTTTAAAGAAAATGTAATAAGTATTAGGTATTAATATTTTACAGAGAATATTGTACTCACGGTCTCATTAGTGGTAGGTTCATAATGCGACATTATATAAATGTAAACATTACAATACAGATCGCATTCACCCTGTGTAGTTACCGAGAACGTGTCAAAAGTGAAAAGTCGAACAAACGTGACACATACATGTTGGTATTAGTTCAAAACGACAAAACAGTTCAGAAAGCGAATAATCCATCAGTCACTCCAATAAGCGCCGTTACTAAGAGCAAATAGCTTTTTCCAAAGTTTTACCTTCTGATGCGTATGTACGTATGTGTGATTGATGCCACTTTTATACCAACAAAGTCTGATGGGATATTTGTATGGGTGTGGCAATATGTGACCATCGACGACAAATGAGTCCCGAGAGAGACGAGCATAAGAAAAATAACAAAACTAGCGTTTGAGTATTTTTTTTAATATGTGAGCAAAAAATATGCCTTATAAACATGTTGATATGTGTTCCCACAGTCACACATTAAGTAATAGACATATTAGGTTAGAGGATCAAACACTTTACGGAAATAAGTGTGCAAGTTCAACATATTTGTTGAAATACTACATACAAAAATATCAATTGGATATACTCTTAATAAATAGATAACTGTAATAAGTACTAAACTAAAAATTTAAAAATAAATTTACTTAATATTATATAACATTTTTACATATATATAGCAACTTCTTTCTTTTAGATATATTTCTGTTTGTGAAACAAAATGATAAAAAGTCTACAAAGGAACCCTTATGAATCCAACAGACTTACCTCTTTTTGTTTGCTTACTATCGTCATTGCTTTTACACTTTTAAGTTTTCAGCTGAATACTGATGAAATAAAAGATAGTAAAGAAATACTAAGAGTCATCATATCATATAGGAAAAGTTTAAGAGAATTTTTTTCTTTACGAAACAAATTGTACAAACACCGACATTAAATACAACATTTCGGTAAAAAAAGATGACTTCTTACTAAATTTTCACATAATTTTTCATAGCAGGGAATGCAAAGGGAAATTAGCGTTAAGATATTTCCTTCAACACATTCGCTAATTTTTGTGATATTGCGTGCTCAGTGACAGAACGTCCTGCTTACCAGAGGTATAGCTTATTGTTCGCAATATTCGAATTACATTAAAACATACTATTGTACCGCTGCAAAATAAGCGTAGCGGAGAACGTGACACGTATGACATGTGAATTAATTTCAAATCTAAATTGCGGGAATGCCAACAGAACAATATGCGATAGTGACAATACAATTAAAATATTTGTAACTTAACTTTGTCATGATTAACTGGAAAACTAATTTTAACAGAAAATCTGAAATGTTATTCACTTTATTTGCTCAAATATGTGGAATGTCTAATAAATGCAAATTTTCCTTTCGTATGATTTTAAGATACGTTTTTTTTTCTTTTTTTCTCCAACAATTGTCCAAACCTTTATTTTTTTCAGTTTCAGGGTCACGATACGACCAGTATAGTCTGAAAAATAAATTGTAATTTTCACTACTTTTTCTGAAATTTAAAATATAAACAAATATTTTAGTTATTATAAGCTTAAGCATCAACAGATGAACTATCTGTCCAGTCCGCTCGACGGCCGCAAGCCGAGGTGCGAGCCCCGCAGTGGTCGCTCTTACAGTCGTCGACATCCTCACAGGCAGCCACTTAGTACTTGCATTTCTTGAGGGAGTACCCTCTTCTCTACCCAACCAGTGTCGCTGTAAAAGCTAATAGGGCTAACAGCAGCAACCTCATGTTCGAAAAAAATCAACAGATAGCTGTAGACATTTGACAGATTTTAGATAAAAAAGTAACGTTAACATAATCGCCATTTTTTTAGCTTAGCTTGAGCTTCTTAGATAAACTAAGTCCTCAAGAGTTCAATTCAGACGTTCTCATATGCACATAAATTGCTGAGACGCGATCGAGGCGGCGAGGTGAAAGAGCCCGCGACGCGTTACCCTCCTCTATCTATCTATTAAATATTTACTATGACTTCGTGGATTTTCAATAAGTTTGAGTCCTGTAAATATGAGGCTTATACTGACTTTACTAAAAGTACTTAGAAGCCGTCGTGGCGCAGCCGCACAAGCGTATAACTGTAACGCGATGGTTGTGGGTTCAATCCCCCTCGGGGGAATGAATTATTATTTATTCATATTTTAATATCTTCACTCTGGTACCAAGTTAAAAGCGCGGCGCGTGAAACAAAAAATATACATTATGTAACATAAAATATGCAATGGAATATTTTGACGTTGTAATGAAATATATATTTAATTAGAAACTATAGAAGTTACAAAAGTTTTAACTGAATTATGGATTCTATTTCCACTGAGGTATTAATACAATATTTTCCTTTTGAAATACCTACAACCAGGTTCTCCTTGTTCTCTCTGATTAACGAAGTATATTCATGAAAATAAAACAGTAATTAAAATCTGCACTTGATAATTTTTTATTTCACCAAGTTGCCTATACTTTGAAAAGCGTTAAACTTTGCTAATTATATTAAATCAACAAACTTTAATTGGATCAGATTAATTAAATTTACTTTACAAATGATAAACGATATCAATGCGAAGGCTATTATTCCATATGACATATTACATTTAATATCTGAGTCCACTTTAAATTTGATTATGCAATTCATGAATCCCGTTCATTCAGAAAATTAATTCTCAATCATACTTCTACTTACAAAAGAGTAAAGGTTGTAGTCATAAAAGCTACTACATCATTTATATAACGACCGCTGTTACTCTTTATTATTTAAAATTTATTCCTTAAAGATCGTGATTATTAATTGTAAGAACTATGTAAACGCTGATCCTAATACTTCTGCATAAGATATACTAAGTGACGTGCTTATATAAAGTAAACTGAGATAGTTACAAACATAGCATAATGTGACATTGCTCAATGACACCATAATGTTGATAATAATCACATACATACAGTAACAACGTGTATTTGCATACATTTGTTAAAAAATAAAAACAAATATTTATTCTTCTATATAAATTAAGTACTTATTCAATCAGAACATTAGGGCAGTCAAACGTTTTGAACTAGCTCGTATAGTTATATATTAGTTCATGCGATCAATCGGTGTGAGCTCATTTGTTTGTGCGTATTTCACAGTTCTAACAAGCGACATTTCCAATAAATTCAGGACATTACAATGGGGATTACACATCAAAGCCACTCGATAGGGGTAATCAGGTTATGTACGACCACGTGATTGCGCTTACATTCCCTAACTGGTCTCTGAAGATAGACTGCTTGATGAAACACTGCTATTTGTTATACAAAAGCATTCTCAGAAATAACTTAGATTAAATACAAAATAAATGTTATTCTTTAAAGAATGGTGTAGTATTAACATAAGCATTACGCAGTTGACATTTACATCGCGTAGGAATTATTCGAAAGTAAGAATCAATTTCAATTCAAAAACATTTATTTAGTAGCTAGCTTTTGAATTTTAACAATTATTGAAATTTCCTATACAAGATTAACAGATTTTATAAAGTTTTGAAATTTAACTAAAGTAAATGCCTATTAAATTTTTTTATGGCAATTACGTTTCGCTATGACATATTGTGTGACCATATTGTCTTCTAACGTTTTTATACTACAAGTTCATTATACTACTGTATGCGGATACAGAGTGACGCTAAATATATATATATATATATATATACAGGGTGGAAGAGGCAGCGCTTCTTTTACTGAAACTGCATTAGTTAAAAATTATTCAAAATTATTACAAATTTTAGACGTAACGTTATATCCTATTGATATTATAATTTTGACGGAGGTAGGAGTGTCAGACGAAACTAGTCATTTATACAACATAACGGGATA
>DWGR01005550.1:0-10296 GCA_018247715.1 Heliconius burneyi
GTAGTTACTGAAATTAGTCCAAACAAACAAAAACACGGCGCGGAGACGACTTTTATGTAATTTATAACGTATGACGACTTTTATGTGTTTCTGACTGACTTGCGGTCCTCATATGCTTAAAGGGATAAAATGTACTTTGTGCGATAGGTTCTGTATATTTTAGCTAATAATTGATAAGGTTTTAAGTTAAAAAGGCAGCAGTGCAGCGGGCACCGTCACAGAGGTGTTAAGAAACTCCTTACCTTATAGGGTTTTGATAATAATAATTAAACGCATAATGCCTAGCTGTCATTATGCCTACTCGAAACATCGCATTTAGAACGGCGGAACTCATAGTCGCGTTTTCCCCCTAATTCCCCCGAATGGAGATCAGAGAGAAGTGAGAATATATGTACTAAAATTATGAAAATATATATCCTATGTTATATCTATCTTTAGTATATAATTATATAAGCTAGTAAAACCAAAACACTTGCGAAATACTATTTGTAAAAGATTCGATTATTATAACATTTTATTTAGGCCATTTTACCTATTTTTCAATATGCCGCCACTTCGACCAAAGGATTTGTACGGGAAAAGGACTGAGTGTCAGCTTGTATTGAAAACTAAAAGGTATTTACACTCTGTAAAGGTGTAGTATTATATACTAGCGACCCACTCGTGGCTTCTCTTGCTTCAGTTTATTGCTATATTATAGCCAAATTATACAGAATCTTTACATAAGTTGTCGCCTATATGTTATGTAGTTGTATAAGGTATATTACTGTAAAGTTAACTAAATTCGTACGATATTTTTTTTGTGAAAGTGGAACAAACATCCATCCCTGATATTTTCATTGACATTTATAAAACTAGCTACCAAACGCGGCTTCTCCCGCTTAAATGTGGTGTTATATTAAACCATATAATACAAAATCTTTACATAAGTTGTAGCCTGTGTTATTCTAATGATATCTAAGCTATATTACTATAAAGTTTCATCTAAATTCGTTCAGTAGTTTTTGCGTGAAAGTGGGACAAACATTCATCCTCACACACTTTCACACTAGAAATATTATAGTAGGATGTGATTTATTTGTATAGTATACTGTGGCCCTTTGATACGTGAAGGTCTGCTTGCTTCGGGCTCGGATGTCAGACCGTCTGTTTGATCTTTCATGGATTGTTGTTGTTTCAAATTATGCAACAGTTTGACTTATTATGTTTTGTTTATATTAATTTTGGACTCTCTTCCCAAAATATGATGAAATTTAAAATTTATATATCGAGATCTTTGCTTTTCACGATCATTTCAATAAAATAAACAAAACAAAACAGTTTAATTTAAAATGAATCCTTATCAGTTTGGTTTAGGAACCGTTTATTTTAACCAATTTTACTACTTTCTCCAGTAATGGCTTAAATAAAATAAAACGTATAAGTTTTCGCAATTTCTTTTTGTTAATTAAAATTTTTACACGTTTTATTTTTTTAGCGCTTCACGCTGTGTTTCGCACATAGAAGAGTAGACGGAGGGAACCTGGAAATCTAGTGTTGAGACTCTCCATTCCACTTCCATAAAGACGAAATGTCTTTATAGAATTAGTTGCCCCCTTCCCCTTATTCTGGAGGCATTTTGTGTTGAGTGGCGGACCTAATCTAACTCGAGGAAATATTTCAGTTCCTCGAGTGAAAATGGAACCCGCACACTTGTGCCCCTGCTCTACGACTGGTCCCGAAGTAACAAGTTCTCCTATAAAGAAAAACCTTTAACAATTCAACTCGTAACTCGAACATGTTAAGCATTCCACACACGCTTCAGTCTAACTTGTGCTATTTGTCATTTCATAAAAAGTGAGATACTCTTACTACGGTGTGTTGACTTTATCTTGTTAACAAATTCTAAAGAATTTGGTTAATCGGTTTATTTTGTTCGTATATGTAGTAATTTTAATTATTATTATTGAATATTTCTGTCGTAATCTGTTTTTTATATTAAAATCTTAAAGATAAAAAGTTTGTTTCGTTCAACCGTGCTAATCTCAAAAATAAATGGCTTAAATTGTTTTTTTTTTGGATACTTTATTTATTAAAGCAATAGGCTAAGTCATAAAAAACCGTATAGAAAATATAGAAACGACAAGAATTTAATTTTATCTATCTTAATTACAACAATACAAGAGCTGCAACTGATAATCTGATTGTCGTGATATATATTTCGAATTATAATTTATATTACTGGATTCACCCGTATAGCATGGCAGGCATGACCTAGTGTTAAGATACTCCGTTCTCCACTTTGTTATGGAGTTTAAAACATTGAGTATTGATAGGCAAGTATTAACCTGCGTTTTGCATTACTAGAACGATAAAATGTGAATAGTTTATTCCCCAGGTGGGGATCAAACCCACAACCATTGTGTTTATATGGGGTTTATATGGGGTTTATATGGGGTTTATATATGCGATGCCCTTAAGGTCCTTTTATATAAAAAACAAAAGTACAAATTTATAAAAAACAAATCTCCATATTTATAACACTATTAATACATTTTATAATGTTAAAAGACAATTTTCAGAATATGACGTTACATTAGCAGTTTGACGAGAATCACTTGTGATAAGCAAACCGAAATAAACGACTCGATATATTAAATCTTTGCCCATTTGCTTCGACAGATGTGACACTGTTACATTTTGTATGACAACTCTTCAAAATTGTTCTCTGAACTGTCGTAATTAAATAATGTGATAGATAACCATTGAGTGATTATTAAAGAAATTATTGAATTATTGTCAAGAAAATCAGCAATGGATTTAAAAGGTTTGGTTGAAGAATAAATTTCTAAGGAGATTGGTACGAAATGTACATAAAGTGTATGATATATCGAGTATTGTCAGCAAAGTTGTCGCTCGGTTTGTCTTTACGGTCTGTACGCTTATTTTATTTTAGGTGAACTGAAATATTTTTTTGCATTTTCAGTTTTTTTCAAAAATGTTCTTTTATGTTCGGTTGTAAAATGCATTCAATTGTTATTTATAAAGTTAGGAAATATTATTAAGGAAATGCATTAAATATTTAATATTTAATGCATTTCCTTAATAATATTTCCTAACAATCTCTTATATAATATTTTTTTATAATAACGAAACCACACGTAGAATGATAAATTATTAAATCATATTTTAAGTACTACTAAGCATATATATAATTGTTAAAGCCGGTTTACGCCGCGAAAGAGAAATGCGCGGAAGAGAAAAAAAATAATGCTAGAACGGACTCTTTTTAAAGAAAGTTGCTAAAGTTTCCAGCAACAAAAACAGCCCCCTAGAACTAAGCGAGTTCTTTTCAATTCCTTCTGCTCGACCGAAAATGCAAGGTAGCTTACTCACGAGTTCAACGTAATCCTTAATAGGCCCGATCCGCCCCTGGTTGAGGGCTTAATAGTATTTTTAAAAACAAGCTAGTGATAGAACTAGAAGTACAAATATCATTATTTAAAAACAAATTACTTGTATCGAAAGGTGTCAACACATATAATCTACATCTAAAAAAATATTGAATTATATAAATATAATCGTACTCTACACGGGATTTACATAATATTTCGAAATAAGGTCGCGAGCTGTACAATAGACGCCAAAATTCTATTTCGTGTCTATTGCAAATCTAATCATTACAGATCCATGCTACGAATGTAACAGAGATTTGTTCATATGTACATACGTAGAGTATATCACTATTATTTCTATCAGATGTATGGCCTGTTTTTGGATAGAAAGGGACACATCTCTTCAGGTTTCTGTTTGAACGGAGACTTTAAGAAACTAATGAGTGATGGAACTCAACGCTGCATTTTGTTTTAACCATACTATAGAAAAGAATATATTAAGGCTTTAAATATTATATTTTAATAACCCTTTCTCCAAGTGGGAATTGTCACACAATAGGACAATGAGAACGGAAACTTCTGTTTCTTTTGTATTTCTGCACTCTACCACAGTCTATACAACGATAAGTGATATATGAGGATACAAAAAAGAACAACGAATACAAGATCGCAATATAAGAGAAATTGATGTTTCTAGGTTTTGCTATCATTTGAAAGCAAAGTTTTCTCTCATTTGTTTTCAACTGTGATCTACATCATCAAGGATATATGTATGTGTATTTATTTCCGTTACCTAACACGTAATGTCTAAAATTTAACGGAAAGTGGGGACCGGACTGCTGTAACGGTGCAATTAGGATTTAGCGAGGAACTAAAAATGATACGACGTCTTATTCTTAGTTCCTTGCTAAATCCTAATTGCACCGTTACAGCAGTCCGGTTTGAGCTAGGTGAGTACCTAGCTCAAACCACAAAAAAAATATGTTACCGGTATTTGAACCAGCAATCATGGCTTCCAGCCAAAATGCCAAGAGTGTATGAAACATTTTCAATTATGATAGTATCTTCTTGTGCCTTTGATCTACTTATTTTTCTTTTATATGGTACAGATCGTACATAGTTATTGTTACTCATTATTTATAGCTTCGTGTCAGTCTGATATAAAATATATGGTAAAATAGTAGTGAATTAGAAATTGTGTATTTGTCGAATACATATATTATTTATTTACGTATAACCATTCCCCTTAGTGATAATCGAACCAATGATGTTCTCGCGTGATGTCAAAGGCTGTGCGCCACGATGGTGTCTAATTGATACTTTGTAAAGAGCAACAATTATATTTAATACTACTTGTCACCCGCAACAATATTTTCTTGGCTTTTCGCCTACTATAATATTATGTTATTTTCCCGATACCGTCAGAATTACGAGAAATCCTCTCGTACCTTCCCTATATGCCAAATTTCAACAATCTATGTTTAGTAGTTTCTGTTCGATACCTGTCCGTCACTCAGTAAAAGTATAGTTTTATAAACTGTAATAAATTTGAATTTAATCTATTAAACTATATATATAGCAAGGCCGTCGTGGCGGAATGTAGCATGAGCGAGTGACGAAAAAAGTGACAGGTTTTGGATTCGATTCCTATAGGAACAAATTAAATATTTAAAATATTCAGTTTCTCGCTCTTGTAACGGCGCAAAGTGCGGTGTTTAGTTCCGCCACTTAACACGTAATTCCTCCAGAATTCAGCAGAAAGTGGTGAATGGGACTGTTTTAATGGGAACGCCGTTACCTATTATACGATCCTACATTAGGATATCAGGTTCCATCTGCCTACCCTGTTATGTGCGGGATACGGCGTGAAGTTAAAAAATGTATAATATTAAAAGATCATAAATTACATGACTATTTATATTGCACTTAATGTGTTATCAATATACATCAAAAGATGCATTTCTAAGAACATGCAGAGCACGTGTCGATGTGGCAACAGCGGGCCTTTGTTCTAGGCGTTCATTTATACTGACATCCTTAATATTTTATATGATAGTTTTTGAGGTGTAGGGAATGTTGTGGGTTCGATTCCGATTGGGGGAGTCAGTGTTATTTCCTTTCTGATCTAGCGTTGAAAGAAAGGACGAAATCAATGCAGAATATGGCGAAGCCAAATCAAGAGAAATTATTACTGTATCAAACGTTCTTTGTATATATTGTATTTATTAAAATATATAAACTGTTTTTTTTTGGCATTTGCATGGGGTTGTAAACAAAAACACAATACATACGTAATTATAGACACTTTTCAAATATATTTATGCATTTTAATAAAAAAATACTCTTGCTGTTATTTTAAGAGATTAATGTCTTTCACGTCATTACTTAAACTTACTCGGGATTCTATTTACATTTTGACAGGAACGGTTTACGCATCATTAAAAATGTTTTCTTTATCAAGTACTTTGTTATAGTCTATACGTATCGTATTATATATATATATATATATATATATATATATATATATATATGTCTTACAAAATTAAACATTTAAAATATTGTGTTTGTTTTGAATATATTCGCAAAAAAAACCATAGCAAAATAATATAGGGAAGTAAAAACGCTAACCGATCGAACTTAACAAAAGTTATCTAACATGATAAGCATTTTCCATTGACATATAGAAAATCAAGATGAAAAAGAGAAATTATAAGATAATATCAAATCTCACCTTAGCAAAAGCTATTCAGCTTGTTAGGCATTTCTCAATGAGATCTGTAACATCTGAAGAAGGATTATGAAAGATCAACTAAAGATCAAGAAATTATGAATTAAACAATAATAAGGTTTTCACCTTATTATCGCTATCGTAGTCGACATAGTAATTTGTCGTTAAATTGTAAGACTTTATGAAGTTCATAATGAAGTGTTACGACACTAACTTCTCCAACTTTAGTATGAAAATGAATTTGAGTTAAAAAAGATAATATAGTTGTCTTAAATATTTCATACTGTGTACGTAACTTTACTAAATATTAGTAAATACATTCATCAAATGGAACTTCTTAGAAATATAGCACTCAATCATTCAATGCAACGCTAATGTTTTGCTTTTCTAGAAATTGCACACTAAAATAAATGAGCTTCACGCTGTATCCCGCTCACAGCAGGGTAGGCAGAGGGAACCTAGTGTTAAGACACTCCGTTCTCCAATTTCAGCCGAATTATGGAGGCTTTGCATGTTGAGTGGAAGGCCTCAACGTCGCACTTTGCCTCGACACCAGAGCGAAGAAATGGAAATATAAAAGTAAATATAAATATTACACTTCCTCGAGTGGCAACTCAATACAAATATAATAATGTTTTAGAAATATTGTAAAGCTCTTTAGTTGGACGAGTTAATCTCTGAACCTACATATTTCAATTTAAATTTAATTGTAAATAATAAAAATATCATTTGTTAGTTACGTTTGCTTTAGATAAATCGAAATTGCTTTGTTCAGTTATCTTGAAGAAAATGCTAAATAGTATATTGATAAAATAGTGAGATTCATCCGATTACGGCTTTACATTAATAAAAGAGGCAGGTTTTTTCTTCTATATATAGATATGGTAGTAGTATATATAGGTAGGTATTGGTTATTATACGCTAAAAAGAAAATAAGTTTTTCTTAAGATTTTTGTTCTTAATTTTTAATCCAAATGGTGAAACAGAATCATCCTACGATTTCGATGTCCATCCGTCCCTTTATTTGACAGTCCCTTCGTCAACAGGCTGTAAGAGCCGGGATAGTTAGATAGTTGAAATTTTTACAGATTATGTATTTCTATTGCCCTTGTAACAAAAAATAACAAATCTGAATAAAATAAACATTTAAGGGGGTTCCCTATACCATAAAAGTAATTTTTCCCGTTTTTATAAATATTGGCACGGAACCCTTCGTGCGAGATTCTGACCGGATTTTATCATTTTTACACGAATCTTCAATATTTTATAAGGTCGCCGGCAGATAGAGAGATCCTAAACATTATTATTTGTTATGTTGAAATTCTCTGCTCGCTTTTAATTTTAGAGATATAATATTTTAGAACTCACTTTTGTCTACCCAGAGCTAAAATAAATGGTCACACTCACAAGTCCCAGAAACAGTGAATCTGTGAAATGCTAAGGAGGTTATTTCTCTATAAATATTGCGGTAGGAATCGAACCGACAGCCATCTTATTCAGTTAAATACTTAGATACTAAAACACGCTACAAAGGCGTTTTCATAGACCAATTTCTACATATTTCTGAAAATATTTATGCTTCCTTTTATAACCTTCCTACAAACTTTTCTTACTTCATAAAAACTGCCTTATTTCTTTAGGGAATCAATTACAAATAAAATATACTGCGCTTAAATATTTCTTCGTTTCTTTAGCTTGCGAAGTTTTCTTATATTTATAGAAAAGATTGCTTCTATGTTGTATTTTATATATGTTATAAATAAAATAAGAATCTATAAATAAAGATTTTTTCTAGGGGTCAGTTCTGTAGATTGAATAGAAAGAAAAATATTTTATAGGGTTTACATATTAAAAATATTATATTTTAAATGTTCCATAAGCTTAAGTGGTATTAAGTAAAATCGAAATGTTTATTAGGCTATAGGTTCCAAAAATCCACGCAAGCATAATTGCAGGCGGCAACTAGTCTCAAAATGAAAACATAATATTACAATATTCAATATCTCAAACTAGTTAAGCGTTTTACTAGTGCAAGGTGAAGAAATACGCACTGACAGAATTGATTAGATTTCAGTCATGCATCTTAACGTCTACATCCCATTTGAAATGAGAAGTTCATTTTAGTGTTGCCAAATGCAATATGGATGCGCGAAATTAACATATATTTTTTATTATTTGTTTTTTTTTAGTGGTTTTTATTATAAATGTGCTGTTTTCAAGCCGGTCATCCCTGGTATAAACCTCTGGTAGATATATAAATCAATTTCCGTAAGAAATATAAATTCAGTAAAGCTTAGTAGGCTGAACTGAACTAATAATTTGCATTATATCTTAATTTCTTTTATTGTATTGATATTTGACGTGTGTTGATTATTACGTAATTAAAGTAAATAATTCATATTAATATATTGAATCGACAAACTGCATATATATATAAACTAAAACTCAAGACAAACGATGCTTTTGGGACTTAAATATTAAAAGCTTTTCGGAAAGTTTAAGAGTATATACAAAATATATGTAGGTAGAGAAAGAAGTTTACTGTTACTGATAACTCTACGTCCTATTTGGTAACATTTAATAGAACTAAAACATAAGAGTATAGAGAAATAAATTATTAAATAAAATATTGACATATTTTTAGATCTTGACGCTAAGTACCCTATTTACATACATATAGTAATACAAAGAACATACATATTAATTTCTTTATGTGACATGTAAAAATCGAAACAGAGCGAATGTTGACAATAAGACATTGCGCAAGTGTCTTTAACACTGTATTTTTAAGATTTTTTTCGAAAAAAAGAGGGCATCCTCTTTTTCCTCCTCAGTAAAAAAAATCGACTGCTAATATTATGCCTTTTAATACATTATACCTTTAAAGTATTTTACTTTTTTATATAAGATTTTCTTTTAACAAAGTTGTAAGCCACTGTACAGATGTTACAAAACTTGTTAGACAAAAGAAGCACTATTAAAAACACTTAACCTAAAGAAAGTTATAAACATTACATTAATATTTGTAAGTTGCGGTAAACTAACGTATGGTTTTGGATATATTTTTAACAAAGGTAATATTTTTTAACAATCTTTTTCCTGATTAGGCAACTTTGTCCAATGAAGGATTCGAACCCGTTAAACCGTTTCCTATTTTTTTGAATAAGAGTAGACTAAACTGCTGTTGAACTGGAACGATGTTTACTCACGCTTCACATTTTTCTCTACTAATAGAGAAAAACGTGATATTGCTTTATAAGGAGAACATTGATATAAGTATTTACAGTACCTACAAATAATTTCATTAATTAGATATTGGATGAGGCCATCGTGGCTCGGTGGCACAATGGTGTGACTGTATATCCGACTGTTTTGGCCTTGATCCCTACACTGGAGAATTAATTGTTTAAGATTTTCATTTCCTCACTCTGGTGACAAGACAAAGAGAGCTTTATGGTCTGTCACTCAACAAGAAATTCGGCGAAAAGTGGGGGACGGAGTGTCTTAATACTAGTTTCCATCTACCAACCCTGCTATATTCTAGATAGAACGTAAAGCTTAAAATATACCTATATATAGATATGTATTGCAGATTTCACCAGCTACTCGTATTTTAATTACAGCCACTTTCATAATATGAAACATAAAACATAAAGCTTTTATTCATTTGAAAATACGAAAATTTATGCTAAATTTTATACCATATGTAAAATATTTAATATAACGCGAGTGTGCTACATACATAGGTACTTATATACGCAACTCGTTAGTGCAGCCATATTAAAAAGTGATTAAGCTTATAGTATAAAGTTTTTTATTTTGTTGATTCTGCTAATGTTTCGGGTTGGAAAAGTAACATAATTGTACTAAAGATTTAATGTTACAATTATTTTTAATCCTAGAAATGTGTTTAACTGTAAAAGCGATAGGTTATGGGTTCAAATTTCAGTCGAGAAAATGAAATGTTGAATATATTTATTTGTTCGGTCTGGTGTCGAGGCAAAGCGCGGCTTTAAGTATCGCTACTCAACAGGCAATGCCTTCCAGAAAACGACGATAAGTGGTTAAAGGAAGAGTTTTTTTAGAGGGGGACGGAGTATTTTTCTTCGGATCTAGGTAATAAGGTTCCCTCTGCTTGCCATGCTATGTGCGGAATACAGTGTAACTTGATGCACTTCGATAACATTTATGAAC
>DWGR01005551.1:0-10295 GCA_018247715.1 Heliconius burneyi
GGAAAGAGAACGTATATTAACAGTGGGTTCTCTCTGCCTAAAAGCAGAAAAATCTAACGAAGTTTGCACATGATATGTTCTATGTGTACTATTAGTTAGCTTCTTTCATGTCAAGGTTCCGACCTTGGTTTTATTTGGGCGCAATAATCTAAGCCATCTGCCACACAGCAGATACTATTCAATCATCTGTCAATCTTAATAGTATCACTTTATTATGTTAAAGAGTTTTCAGTTTGAAATAATGGATGGATTTGTTGCTTGTGATAACTTATAGGATTATATATCATTGGTTTAGGCCGTCGTGGCCCAGCGCCACAAGGATGACGCGACGGTTGTGGGTTCGATCCCCACTCGAGGAAGTGAAATATTTATTTAAGTTTATATTTCTATTTCTTCGCTCTGGTGTCGAGACAAAGCGTGGCGTTGAGTTCTGCGATTCAACCCGCAATGTCTCCAGAAATCGGCAGAAAGTGGGGAACGGAGTGTCTTGATACTAGATTCCCTCTGCCTACCCTGCTGTGTGCGGGATACAGCGTGAAGCTGATTTTTTTGTTTACATTTGGAATGTATCTGATTAAATGTAATGTTTGTAAGTTCGAATTCGTTTGGCTGATATGTGTTTAATCTGTTAATAGCTCTTTAATGTTTTCATTACTAGGATACGGAGATATATATATATAAAAAAAAACAACTGACGCAAAGTGCATCGCTGAGTGACACCGCTATACTTCGAAACTAATTTTATATTTCGAAATTAATTTTATAATATTAGAACATAATGATTATCTAAAAATGAGAAAACTTTCGCATCCGATACATTGAAAAGTAAGGAATCTAGTTAATAATTCATGCCAAATTGACAACAGCCATTAGGCCTCATAGAAAGGATACGTATTTATGTCACACCATCATTGTTTTCCTTTTAAAACAAAGGAGTAAGACGTGCCGAGAAATGCTAAGATTGACACTGTACCTTACACGAGTGTCGTATATATAAAACGATTGTTTTGACATGCCAACTAAAAATAACGTGGGCTATAGTTACTTAAAATTATAAACATTTAGATGTAGGAGGGGGGGTTATGTATCTTAATACGATCCAACTGTTCAGACAGATTTTCTAGGGATTGCCAGAATGAAATTTGATAATCTTTTGATTGTCTTTATTGCACATGTTTCTATTTTGACTGTAGAAATTAAGATGTCGGGTTGAATGGCTAATTAAATGGTAATAATACAATAATGCCTCTTATGACACGGTACTCTTATAACACATTTTCATATAAGGCGATTTAAAAAAATTCTGTATAGCACGGGTATTCCCCCATATAAAGCGGACGGTTCCACATGTTATATTTCTATACTGTGAAATTTGTAATGATTTGTAGAGGTCATAAATAATTATTTAATTAAATTTAAATCCCTTGTTTTTGAATTATAAAAACATTGGCTTAATTCAATATTTTCCATCACAAATGAAAAAAAAAACAAAAGCTTAGTTAAATAGTATTAAGTTAAACGTGAATCATTAGTACATAATGCGATACCGTTATACGGCGTCATAGAAACGCTTTATACGAGAATATAACTTATAATTTTTTTATATCAAATTTTAACTCAGTTAAAAGATTAAGAGGTATTGTTCTAGCAGTTATAATAAAGATTAAGGATTCCACCTCTTACTTATGACATGGACAAAGACGTATATAGTCTAGACAAAATTCTTGATGAGTCAGACTCATGACTAATATTGAATTACCATACATACATATAAGAATTTTAGCTTTGTACTGTATTAGTTAAATGTTGACACTCACTCTCCACTTTCCAAATAATCCTAGGATTTCTTTTTTAGAGATTAATCTTATTGACCATAAAAGAAAATCAATAGCGATTTATAGTATAATATACATTTATATAGAAATTATTCAATTAGGTCAATGTATCAGTTTAGCTCTGAATTCACAAAGTTAATAACTAACTTCTTGGACATTCCCACTACATTGAATCATCCGCTCATGGTGCGCATACCTTTGAATTAAAACGTATTTATGATATGAGGTCGGTCCATGATCCCCACTCGAGGAATTTAAATATTTAATATTTTCATTTCTTCGCTCTGGTAACGCGCGACGTTGAGTTTCTGCGGAGAGTGGGAAACGGAAATGTCTTAATGGGAACGGAGTATTTTAACTCTAAGTTCTCAGGTTCCCTCTGTATACCCCATTTTGTGAGGACCCCAGCCACCCCAAAAGCTGGCAACGCACCAGTAGCTCCTCTGGTGCTACGCGGTGTCGTGGGCGGCGGTGATCACTTACTATCAGGTGACCCGTACGCTCGTTTGCCATGCTTTTACCATAAAAAAAAAGAAAAAGGAATACAGCGTGAAGCTACAAATATTAAAAATGATATGATAGTACTTAATAATTTTGTTTTTAATGTTTAAAAGCAACATTGACAGCGTACAGAATATAATAATATATTTTGGTCAGTTTTATGTAAAGTGACGCTAATATTTTTTGTAACATATCTTTCTCTTGTAAATGTCGAAAATACAATTTTGGTAATATGGAATTATAAAATTACTAGCATCTAGATTTCAATCAACTATATAAAAAAGGCGTAACCTTCGATTATTCTATTACAGCCAATCAACAATGCGGATTTCGTAGTGCCCGTGGAGATAGACGGCGCGGTGCACCAAGTGTACGTGCTGAAGCGGCCGCACGTCGACGAGTTCCTGCGGCGGTGCGGAGAGTTGTACGAGTGCGTGCTGTTCACGGCCTCGCTGGCGAAGTACGCGGACCCTGTGGCCGATCTGTTGGACAGGTTGGTGTGGATTCGATTATAATGATTTATGTAAAAAAAAATTACAATCATCCACTTGGACAGTTGGATAGGTAAATAAAGAATAAGAGTGTTAAGATGCTCTATTATTAGTAAAAGGAATTTACCAGAATTTCAAATTTTACGCTTAGATAACTAACACATGGTACAATTTTTTTTAGTAGTATGGAAAAAGTATAATTGCATATTCATGATGGTCTACAGATATAAAAACTTTCCATTATCACGACTTGAGTATTGTAATTTTAAACCTTATGATTGTTGTTCCAACAAATAAATCCTAGAAAATTTAATTTTCCATGCTTTAACTGTTAACACTTTGATTTTGTTAACACGTAATATGACACGTTTATAAATTCAGTAGAGCCTGGTTATATTACATATATCGCCTGGTATCTCAAAGAATCAAGGATTTTGTACTATTTCTAAAGGTGGCTACATGATGGTTTCATCTATCTATCTTAAATTATTATAAACCTTCCTAATTTAGACAGTTTTATAATGATTGTAGTTGTTCTATTTACAGAGGGCCATCTTACGGCCCTCATCCCGGTTGGTCGTAAGAGGAAGAGTGTAATAGGAATAGTGTCCTTACAAACAATCGAAACCTGTCCCAAACTCATAAAATGTCTAACTTGTACACTCAATTAAGCTACTGATAATTGAGATAAAGATCAATAAATTCTAGAATTTAAATCTCATTTAACTAGGTTTGAAAGCCCCATCAACAGGAACGACATTGCTTGGGACATCGTTGGTATTCTCAGTAATGGAGACTTCTCACTTATCTAGGTCTCACTCATATCTTAACCAGGGTTCACTGTAATTTATATGAAATATTATAGTTAACTATGAAAACTATTGTCATAATTAGGTGTAGGTAGTAATGCTTGATTTATTTCAAATATTTTTTTATTATATCTACGTTTGTATCGACTGCAGCATGTGTTAAATATATCTTCAACACACTTGTTCCGTTAGGTGTTTTCCCATATTTGTGTTGAGATTATAGCGATTATTACATTTAGATAAGGTATTATTTTAAAGTTGAATGTGGACGATTCAATATGTATGTCAATGTCCTTTTTAAGATAACTCCAGTCAATTTACATATCTTGAAATTTGTAAAAGAAATGACAAATATTTCTTATTGGATATGAATTTTCTAGTATCTCAGTATTGCTGTTTTGTTATTTTCTTGATAGGTACTTAGAAACAATCAGCAACAGGTAAAAATGACAAATCATTGTTTAAATTCTTAGCTTATTGATAATGCATCTAGAGACATTCTCGTATATGTACGGAATTTTTATGGTGTTAGTCTACAAAATAAACTGGGGATTTTTTTATTGTACATCCTCATATAAGTTAGAAAGAAAAAAATACGCTAATGATGTGTTATTAAAAACAATCCCATGGCATCTTTCAATAGACATCATTACAAGCTTAATTGATTATTCAGAATTACATCAAATTATTTTGTACTTAGTTTTTTTTTTAAATTAAATAAATCTTCTTCACGCTGTATTCCGCACACAGCAGAGGAAATTTTGGAGGCATTGCGTGTTGAGTAGCAGAACCCAACGCCGCGCTTTTGCCTCGAAACCAGAGCGAAGAAATTAAAATATAAACTTATTTATATTTCACTTCCTCGAGTGGGGCTCGAGCCCATAACCGTCGCGTTACAGTCACACCTTGTGCCGTTGCGCCACGACGCCTCATTATTTTTTATTACTTGTTGAACAAGAAAGTTACCGTTACTGCGTCACGTTAACAAAAGCGGGCCCTAAGAAATATCTAAAATAGAAATTGCATAAAAAGAGCAACAAATGAAACACTCGACGCTAAAAGGTCGAAGAGAGGCGTGAAGTGCCTTTTGTACGTTGTATTTATCCATAGTATGCGGGCCTCTTGTAAAGGGTTGTGAGAACTAATGGTTCAATAAATAAGTATTGGAATCTAAATGCTTTAAACATTCCTAAAGCCCACATTACAAAAATATTCGTGAATCTAATTGTTCAAATTGAAGGCGATAATTGAATTATTTTTTTTTAACTCCACAGCCACAGACGTTTGTCTTTTTAAAACGTTTTTTTTTTGTTTTATTTTTAATGGCATTGAACAATGTGTTAACAGGATGTCAGTCAGATTAACTTGGTTAAGCGTTATCTCTGTGAGATAGTACACTTTACTTCGTTTTAAAATAAGATTTGAAAATATCGATGCTCTTGTAGGCGTTCAAAATTTTCATTTCACTTTTATTTTTACAATATTTTTATATGAAACTATACTTTTTTAATGGAATTTCTTTTTTTTAGGACGTTGTTATTAGTTTCCGTTGATATATAATTAACTTCGTAGAAAATATCACATTCATTTATAATTAACATTTTGTGTTAATTATTTTTTTTAACGTAACTTAGGTCATAAATTGCTTTTGATTTTATATATTCTAAATAAAAATTATTTTATTCTACTTATTGTATTCTAAAAAAAAATGATAATATTTATAAAGACTACACAAGAAAAACAAGGTCAAAGTCAAGTTGACATTAAATAAGTGTTATTGATGATATTTTTTATCTATTATAGGCTAAGCTTGCTTAATTCCTTTGACATAACAAAATAATGAAGAATTACAGGTATTAATTTACTTGTGTAAAAGTTTTTGATAAAGTATTTATTTTACTTTTCGGGCTTGTAGATTGGGTAGTTTTCATTTCCTTGACTTTGTAAAACGACTCGATCAGAGTTGACACTCAAAAACTCACTAACGATAAACGCAAATTGTTCAATCTTTTATCATTAATCCGCCTAGCTCGATGTCTCTGCCTGGGTCGAAAAATAGTGGTAACTTAGTGTTAACATACGTTCCCAATACCCCACTTTCCGCCGAATTTTAGAAATATTGAGTATTGAATGGCGAAACTAAACGCAGCGCATTAGCAGAGCGAAAAGATGAAAATATTAAATATTTCATTTCCTTGTGTGGGAATCGAACCCGCGTTGCGTTAATATCGCACGCTCGCACTCCTACGCCATCACCAACCTCATGTGTAATTGTGTAGAAATACAATACATAAAAATTAAAAGCTCTTTCTTCAATCCAGATGGGGTGTGTTCCGGGCGCGGTTGTTCCGCGACAGCTGCGTGTTCCACCGCGGCAACTACGTCAAGGATTTGAACAGTCTTGGGCGCGACCTGCGTCGTGTTGTCATAGTTGATAACTCCCCCGCCTCCTACATATTCCACCCTGATAACGCTGTAAGCATCTTTTAAGTGGTTTAGAGTGTATAGACTTTGTATGGATGTAGATTTATTTTTGTGTGAAATTCAATGAAATTCAAGTAATTAATAATAGTAATTAATTAAACTAAAATAATATTGATTGTAAAACGAACAGTAGTTCCATAAATAAAATTTATACAGTTATTTTATATATTTGTGTCTAGCAATGAATTTTTTTTAAAAGAAAATCTATGTTAACATAATGATGGGTATATAAGATATTTGATTTTATCCGAATCTAGCGAAATCATCGTTTTGGTAAAGTATCCGCACTGTTGATCAGTAGTCCGAGCACGAACAACTATCGAAAAAGTATTTGTATCGTTATCGAGAGCAATTTGTATAGGTTGTTGTTCAATTCCTATACAAATTGATCTCGATAACGATACGAATACTTTTTAGATAGTTTTTCGTGCTTGGGCTACTGATGTAGAGATCTTGTATTAGCTTTCATTTTGGATTTATGATATTTGAAAATTTTTATTGTACAACTTTCTCTATCAGAGCAGGGTAATGAACATCGTTTAAATATAATCATTCGTCTGAGTATTAAATATTATTTCTTTATTATAATTTATTTATTATTTTATTTATTTATTTAATAAAAATAAAATAATAAATATAAATTATAATTAACATTGCCTTAAGTAATAAAAAACTCTTGGCACTGCAATTAACGATATTTTTTTGTTTTACGTTTTACCACTCCAATCTTGGCTCGCGTCTGAGAGGCTGAACAACAGTTAATTGCATAATGATATTTGATTACTATTGTGTTATGTTCATAGTTTTTTTTTATATTACTTTTGTTATTGTAAGGTTTTTTTTTTCGTATTTAATTGCCAAGGATTCATTATTTATTTTACAAAATGTGGAAAAAACAATTAAAGTTAAAGGCATATGAGGCCGTCGCGGCGCAAGCGGCACAAGGGTGTGACGCCACGGTTGTGGGTTCGATCCCCCCTCGAGGAAGTGAAATATTTATTTACGTTTATGTTTCCATTTCTTCGCTCTGGTGTCGAGGCAGAGCGCGGCGTTAAGTTTTGCCACTCAACACGCAATGCCTCCAGAACAAGGCACAAAGTGGGGAACGGAGTATCTTAATACTAGGTTCTCTCTGCCTCCCCTGTTGTGTGCCGTATACAGCGTGAAGCTGATGTATGATGTATAACAATCCAAATATACATTATTTTTAGCTATTATAATGTATTTTTTATTTATTTATCAATGTTATCCAGCTGTGGGCGTCGTAAGGTAAATGAAAATAATGCTAACTTGTGGCTGATATAATTCATTTATGATAATAAATTTTTAACATATTTTTCAACTATTTACAGGTACCTGTCGCGTCATGGTTCGACGACATGACAGATTCAGAACTGTTGGACTTGATACCGTTTTTCGAGAAGTTGAGCAAGGTGGACAGTGTGTACACAGTGTTGCGCAACTCGAACCACCCGTACAACCCCACACAGAACTCCCCGCCCACATAGCGAACGATCGACCTCGTCCTGCCCACGCGTGGGCGCTGGCGGTACGCGCGCGTGCCCACACGCGACCCGCTCGTCCCGCAGGTCGTCGTCCTGCCCGACACGCGCGTGGTTCACGCCGTCCCGTCGCTGACTCTCCTCGAGACGTTGATCAAGAAGGGGGCGAACTTCGTATTAAGTGCCAATTTTGCCTTGTGGTTGATAAGGACGTTATTTGTACCTATTTTACATTTTAGGTATCTAGTGCGTAAGTGGTCCGTGCATACTTCCCCTTGAGCTATGCTTCCGATTGGTTTTTTAATTCTTCTAAATTTGCGATTGTAATCGATTAGCTGTTGAGAATAATCGATTGTTGATATTCGATTCAAACATTGTAGTTAGCCGATTAAAATCGTAATGTTTCAATATCGATTTCAATTTTTTATATCGTGCTTGGGATCAAAATACGAGTAAGTCAGGTGTTGCCATTTACGGGAATTGTTCGACTCGGTTTCGCTTAAGACATAATATATAATGTATAGACTTAATGTAATTACGAATTTCGCAAATCGACTGTCATTTACGTGGAAGTAATGTCAGTCCTGATAATATGTATTGTATAAATATATATTTTTATCGTAAACATTTATAATCACAGTACATATTGTATCGACGCGTGTACATAGTATTATAGCGGCATATAGCACTTAGGTGTGTACACGGTATGGAGCTAGTGTTACACTAATGATTTGTATGTGTAAATATTTTTGAGTTTTTTTTTACCTTTAAAGAATACTTAATGAACTATTTATATGGAATTTTATATAATATTTATTGTATTGTATAGAATGTAGGATATTTTGTTGTAAATAACTCGTGAAGCTACTGAGCAGATTTTTTTTATTACATTTTTTATCATATCAAAACTAATGTAATTTTTAATGCAATTTTCATCTTGACAATGCGATGAGCTGCTATTAATAAGTATGAATTTTATATTTTTCTAGTGTGACACCAGCTTTATATTTTTTTTAAGTGCACATAAGCATTGATGTGATTTTACATTATCATAATGTATGCATTATTTTTTTTTTAAATGAAAAATTTAACTGTGGACAATAAACAGTCAATATCGGTTCAGTGACATGTATTTTTTTTTACTTAAAAACAAGTTGTATTGTTATGTTATTTATTTTAATGTTTTAATTGGAATCCAGCATGGTGGCATATTGTTTCACCGCCTTTTAACCAGAAGTACTTAAATATTGAAATGCTTCAGTCGCTTTAATCTTTTTTAATAGATATATAATATTAACACTAATAAATTATATTGCAGTAATTAAATTATTTATGTTATATAGACATGCTATTAGTAAGTGGAAGACAAATGCCACCATGTTTTATCAGATTGTATCAAATATTAGTTCAGTTCTTTTTAATTCATACAAATAATATGGTAAATGATGGATTTCAACCCAAAACCATAATTGACTATTTTCTTATATATATTTCGCGTTTTGCGTTCACGTTTTCGTGAAACAGTATTGTCAGCACAATATATGATTTTACTCTCAGTATTATCTAGATTTTTAGAAGTTGACCCATTTTACCCATATTGTATATGAATCCATTATAAATATATATTTTTACATAAAAAAATAAGTGGGCTTACATACAAGACAAGTTTTTTATAATAATAATAATTTTTTACATTATTGACAAGTTATTAAATTTATTTGTTGCTAAAATGACATCTATAAAATAATGAGTAAAAAATCTATTTCTAACAATGATTTTGCTTTTTTGTGGTTTATTGATTAAGAATTAAAATAAGAATTGAAAAGAAATGAAATTTACATCTGAATATAAGAAGTTTGCCAATTAAGGAATTACATTTTATTAAATGATGTTAAAATATTATTTTAATGTTAAATTGTTAGTTTCCTTGTAAAATAGCTTTTTTTAATTATTATATGTCATCATTATTAAGTTAATTCGTCTGCCTTTTCCCGCGGCGGTTGTGGGTTCAATTCCCAATCCGAGGATTGAATTATTTTCTTGTTCTGGTAACCAAACTGAATGTCTCGAAAATTGGGTGGTGCATGAGAATCGGAGTATCTTAATACTAGGTTTACTCTGTCTACCTACGGGATACAGTGTGAAGCTGAAAGAAATATAAAAACGTCTTGTGTGTAATCCGGGCATATAAACGTCGAAATTCAAAATTTTACACAATCATAATATTGGATAAGTTAGGGTGAAATATGATGGTGCTTTCAGTATTAGTTAAATAAGCAACACGAAATTAAATATGGTACGCACACTTTGTTTCGAATAAGAGATAGGCAGTGATATGAATGTTTCATCTTTTATTGTTCAGCAACTCCTATGATTTCAGATACTATCTAATCTATTCTATCAAGTAATGTAAATAACTATTTCTTAATTTCTATCTAATTTCTTAATTATTATAATGAATTGTACGCGACTCCTTATTTGTTATTTAGTGTATTGATATTTATAATACGAATTGTAGTACACTATCGCTAGATGTAAACTTATGTTTTATTTATGCTCATATTCACGATTTCTCGGTGCAAATCCTGTATTTGAGCTCATTACCCATCAATGTAACGGTTTTAACATAAGGATTTTTAAAGTGAAATTGTGGCACGTTCAACTTGGAAGTGT
>DWGR01005552.1:0-10295 GCA_018247715.1 Heliconius burneyi
CTCGTAATAAAGTAATGTGGTAAAAGATCAGCCACTTAATTATGGCATCTTGTTCCATAAAACCCTTATTTCATAGAAGATTGATTTTATCGGTGACGAGGGCAAGGAGAAAGGGCCAAGCGGAATGGCCCACGGTTATCCTTCGCAATGCAGCATTCGATAAGAATGGAACCCTCAAATTTATTTATTTTTATTACTTACTATCTGTTTAAGTGAATATATTTTTTTTTAAATTAATTTCTTTTAGTATATTATTGAATAATTTTGAAAACTTTTAGTATCAATTTAAAAATTCTTACATTTGTTGGTGGATCAAATTATAAAATTGTGCCCATTGTGGGAAACGGAAGTGTCTTAATGGGAACGTAGTGTCTAAATAGTAGGTTCCCAGTTTCCTTCTACCAATCTTGCTAGGAGTTCCCCAGTTTTCTGCACAATTTTTTTTCACAAGACTGCGTGTTGCTTCACGATTTTTTTTGCCAGATGGGATTGAATCACGGCCATCGCTTTTAGAAGCAAACGCTGTGATACTGCGTCATAAGGGCCACTTTTTGTAAAATAATAAAGAATTAAATTAAAAGATTGATAAAATGAATGTGATTGGTATATAATTTATTTCAACTAAATTTTGTCACTGACTTTAAGCTTATCATATAAAATTTAAATGTTTTGTCGTAGACGCTTTAAATATCTGGTAAAGTGGAGCAGAATGGACTAAATTGCATACAGAGACAGCTAGTCTAGACACAGTTATATTATTATTAGTCTGTGTGAATACTAACGGTGGAACTGTAGATACATTACCAAAGCATTTGACAATCCGTTTTAGTTATTTCAGTGAAAACATTTATATTTAAAAATTTCTTTCTATTTCTGAGGTGAGGTTGTGTTTTTATATAATTTGTTATATTTTTCAAAATGAAGTAATGCTTTTTGCTTTTCGTTTTTAGACTCGCTGCTCTAACTTCTAATATCGTACAGCACTATCACATTGTTTCACAGTGGTACAGCACTTGGTTGTAAATGTAAATATTGTGGATTATCAGAAGTCGTAGAAATATTCTTCAAACTATTTTACTACGTCTAATGTTTTTGGTTGTTTTAATAATTATAGTCTTCTACTCAACATCTAACGCCTGGAATTCAGGTGGAAATCGAAGAGGGAAATTTCTTTTATTATTAGAAATTAAAACCGTGTGTAAAATGTACGGAATTTTGTCACCAACGGAATTATTTATTTTTTTGACGGACTAATGTATCCTATTTACTAGGAATAGCACAAAACGTCATATTAATTTAAATTGATTGTTTATTTATCAATAATATTTGATGCTTAATAATAAACAAGACGCCATTGTGGCTTAGTGGGACCACGTCTTGTTATACATACCCGACTATAATACAGATAACAGTGGGTATGATCTCCACCCAGAGAAATAAATTGTTTTCATATTCACCTTCTTACAAGAGGTAGCGTGGCGTTGAGTTCCGCCCCTCAACACGCAACATTTTAAACTCAGGGAGAATGTAGAGAACCAAGTGTCTTAACTCTAGTTTTTCTGCCTGAATTTCGAAAGTAAGAAAAATCATAGTAAGTTATTTATTATTTGTATACCAAATCAATGGCGTGAAAGTATTAAAAATATTTTGTATAAAATTCGGTATATGCTGCAATCCAAACAATTCAAGACTTTTTGGGTTTAAATATGTTCTCTGAGGGCTTACCTTGGCATAGCGCCTGTTTATTTTAGACCAATGTAAATATACATAATTGTGCGGATTCATCGCCTGTTTAGGGAATTTCTTTGAGCTAATATAACACCTAAGGCTAGAAACAAAATACGATAAGTATCGAAAATACGTAACGCTGTAATCTTAAAACTAAAAAACTATAATTATAAGTAAATAAAATAAACGCGCTTCAAGCTGTATCCCGCACATAGCAGGGTAGGCAGAAGGAACGTCATGTTAAGACACTCCGTTCCCCACTTTCTGCCGAATTCCGGAGGCATTGCGTGTTGAGTGGCAGAACTCAACGCCGCGCTTTGCCTCAGCACCAGAGCGAAGAAATGGTAATATAAACGTAAAAGAATATTTCATTTCATCGAGTGGGGATCGAACGCACAACCGTCGCGTTACAGTCACATCCTTGTGCCTCTGCACCACGACGGCCTCAATATAAGCATAATGAAATATTAAAATATACTTCCTAATGTAGAATCCTCAATCACAGCATTTAGATAAGAACGTCCCAAATGCACCTTTACTTTTACCTATATATAAATACCTAATGTACGCCTAAGATTCAAAATAGGTTCTGATTATGATTCAAAAGACGTACAACTGTAATAAATTGATAGATAGCGGAAGATTGGTAATGCAGTTACTCCAGTGGCTCATTCTCCATTCTCTATCTGGAAACAGTTGAATATGGCTTTATTCGTTTAAATATTATTTTATTGAATAAAATTATAAAACAACTTAAGAGTTTTAATATTATATCAAATTCTACTAATATTATAAATTTGAAAGTTCGTTAGGATGAATGTTTGTTCCACATTTACGCAAAAACTACTTAACAGATTCAGGTGAAACTTCGATCAGCGTTTAAACATCATAATAACACACAGGCATTATATAATTGTAATTATTACGTATATTCTATTTGGTAAATATCAATTTATTAAACATAATCATAAAACAAAATTTATATTATCTACTTGGTTGTAGTTTTGATTTTCATTTAGGTTAAATATTTTTCATTATTTTATTTTTAAATGAAAATTCATATTTAAATGCATTGTGGAGCTTTTTCTCCGAAATAATAAAAAAAATATTATCTCAATACTACGCTGTTTCAGTTTACGTTACAAAAATATAATGAGAAAGAAATTTAGCTTCACACTGTATCTCGCACATAGTGGGGAAGGCAGGAGAACCTAATGTTAAGACACTCCGTTACCCACTTTTAGCCGAATTCCAGAGGCATTGCGTGTTTAATGGCAGTGGTGGTTTTCATTGTGAAAGAGCTCTCTCTCAAACAGGTATGCACACTTGACACTTTTACATAAAACTATAATAAAATTGTAATTTGGCTCTACCTTCTCGTGAATCACGTGGAAACTTTCAAACGGACATTACGCATACTAAGAAGCACTTTTGAATTTTAATTGGGACGTTTAAATACCATTTTGATATTTGTTTTTAAAAGATAAATTTAATTGTATAAATTGTTAAATTTATATATAAAATAAAAAGAAATATTAAAATTTTTATACAAATAATAAATATAGCGTGTTGATTAATGCAAATAAAAATAAGAAAATTTGTTTCAGTGTGGCATGTCAGGACGCATGTGCGCAAGCGACTGTAAAAGCTGCAGCTTGTCGGTTCGATTCTTATTCGAGGAAATTAATTTTTTACTATTTATATTTCCTCGCTCTGCGATCGTTTCACCACTGAACACGCCTTTCTGCAAAAAAAAAAAATGTTTCATATACTAAAACTCTCGAGCTTGTTTCCGATTGAACATTAGTGAAGGCAATTCTTTTCCAGGTGAATTTGAATAAGACAATGAAAGACACAGCACTTATTTTCTTTCGATATAAAAACATCGACTAATAAATAAATGCTCTGAGTATTTCTCTTCTCTATATTCTTATTGTTATTTTACCTTATAGGAAGTAAAAAATATCATAAAATATATATTGAGAAAATATAGAAAAGGAAAAGGAAAAAAAAAGAGAAGAACTCCATGTTAATGGATAACAATGCATATGTGATTAAATTTCATAGACGAAGGCAATTTTCATATAAAAATGTATTGCCTATCCTCGATAACCTTTACGTTATCAGGGTAAATTAAGCAATTGTTATGGAAATTTTGATTAAAATACATATCGCAATTTTGATGTTCTTTTATATAATTATTTCTTTTGCTCTTTTGTAACTTTACATTGAAATTTTAAGATCTCCTTTGATTAAATAGTAATGTAACTATTTCACATCTTTATATTATTCAGTTTGTACGAAATAATTATACGTACTGTACTTAACACAAAATATATATCTTATCAAATATACCTTACCTATCAAGACAGAAGAAAGAAAGAAGAGTTATATAAATACGAGATTTTCACTACTGCAAGATTTTCCTCAGGTATATTTAGTTAATAGCCAATTTTTACAATATAAAATTATCGAATAATAACACAAAGCTTTCTATACTACTTCATCCACTTTAAGTAACGACCAAGACTCGTTAAGACGTATAAATATTTGCCGAGTTTTCTCATTCTAGTATACCCGTATACTTCAGTTAATAAGAAATTACGTATGTGACCCGTGTTTGATAGATTGCTTGCGAGGAACGATTGGTATCTGACCTCCTCCACCTCCAAGGGCAGACCGGTAACACAATAGGTGAGACTAATTAACCAACAATGCTTAATGATTCGTATCAGATGTGGGGTGGTGACGGACGTTGTTTGACGGGGTTGATTTTTCACTTGTTTTCTTTTATTTTGTATGTATGCTAGTATTGCACTCGAAACTTTCTATTCTTTCGTCCCATTTTATTATATACAACACTAATACCGTATGAGTTACTGTATTAGTACTGCCTGAGGTTGATTCGGCCTCGTGATAGACTTTACGCCGATACGACTCAAAACTCATGTCTTTCATCTGATGATGGAGTTGATTACACCCAAGCGTATTTGGTATGACAAGAACAAATAGACACAGTTACACAATAATATATATAAATATATATATATATATATATATATATATATATATATATATATATATATATATGTTGGCGTTCAAAATAGTACATCGTATATAATTCTAATTGTTTCATATGCTTACACACTCCTGTTCCAGTTACAACATTTATTTAACCTGTAAATTAGGAAACGAAGAAAGTCTCAACTGCCCCACATGGGAGTACAGGCTGGATTTGTTCCGACTTCAGCTATACCAGAAAAATAATAATAATAAATTATACAACTGTAATCGTGTTAAATTGCTTTTAATTTTATTTATTCCATTAAAATTAACCTTTTATGATGTATCTCCTGTTTAGTCGACAATAAAGTGGCATAAATTTATTACATTTACTCTTTCGTTCAAGCTTACGATTTATATAAAATCTTTATACATATTTATTTCACACGAAAAATGCTACAAGATTTATGACCGATATAAGTAGGTAGGTAAAGAAAAACATAGAAAATTTATGGGAATCGATTTCACGCACTTCATGGCAATTCGCCGAAGCCTATTGAAGAAATAAAATAAAACGTTAAGTATGCATATAAAAAGCTCAGACTTTAGACATGCGCCAGCCTATATAGCCAAGTTAAGTAGGAATCGCAAATGTATATTTTACTCGAACTATTTTAAGCTATTTTTGAGCCTTTTATAACTCGTTAACCAATTAGTTTAATAAATAATTATTTATAGTTAATTTTTAATAAATTTGGTACATTTGTTAGAACCCTAGCCCTAACTCTAGTTTGTACAGTATACAAAATTTCAACAATTTAACTCAAACGGTTAATAATACATGAACGTTTAAAAATCGGCATTTCTGTGACTGACTCACTCATCAAACAACTAATTCATACTAGGTGACCTGAAAACATGATATTTATTACCAAGGTAAACTATTATACATACATACAGGAACAAATCAAAACACTGATAATTATTGCTAACTATTGATATCAAGAAAGTAAAGAAAACTTAAATATGAAATTTAAATCAAAAAACGTAGAAAAATAAGATGCTATATTAAAACTGACAAAGTATAAATGATTAAGAGTAATCATTTCTTTACAAAAAATAATGATATACCAACAAAAACATAAATGTAAAATGAAAGCCAAGTTAAATATTAAACGTTATCATCGGCTTTACCGACAAAAGAATGGGAGTTGTATATGGGTGCGAGTTCTGTTCACTTTGGAGTCTAGAGGCCGTCGTGGCGCAACGGCACAAGGTGTGACGGTAACGCTGATTGTAACGCGACGGTTGTGGGTTCGATTCCCACTCGAGGAATTGAAATATTTACTAACGTTTCCGCCGTGTGTGAGAAAGAAAATAATAAATTTTACTTTTTTTCGGGGGAGAATAGAACCCACAACTAGTGGCATTTTTAGTCTGACGCTCGTGCCCCTGCGTGTGTTCTCGATTTAGAATAAGATCACCCTGGTACTGGAGGTGTCGTAAGAGGCGACTAAAGTACGAGTGGGAGAGTCACGTCACCAGCAATGCCAACACGCATGGGCAGACTCGATCGGATCCTTACCACCCCCGGCACTTAAAACCGGCGTGAAGTAGTGGCTTTATGCCACTGCGTTTCGCATTAGGTAATGCCGGGCCCCCCAACCAATCACCTCAAAAGCTGGCAACGCACCAGTAGCTCCTCTGGTGTTACATGGTGTCGTGGGCGACGGTGATCACTTACCATCGGGTAACCCGTACGCTCGTTTGCCATGTCTTTTTCCATAAAAAACACGTTTATATTTCTGTTTCTTCGCTCTGGTGTCGAGCCAAAGCGCGGCGTTGAGTTCTGCCCTCTCAACACGCAACGCCTCCAGATTTTGGCAGAAAGTGGGTAACGGAATGTCTTAACATTAGGTTCCCTCTACCTACCCTGCTGTATGCGGGATACAGCGTAAGGCATTTTTTTGTTTTTTGGTATTTATTTTTTTTATATCATCTAACTATCCTGATTAAATAAATTTAACTCATATGTATGTGAATGAAAACCATACTATTTTAAAAATATTCTTAAGTTAACTCTTAGGTTGTCATTTTCTTTTAACAGTCAATCATAATATTTTTTTGTAATACATTAACGTATGATTATGAGATTATAAATATATTGAATTTCATAATGAATCATGAGCTATAGAAATCAAAATGTATGATGATATTTGAACATATTATATTCCAACCAAAACCAACACAAAAAAAAATAAACCAAATAAAACAATAATTCGAAAAGTAAAAACAACCTTTCCCGCTTTTCCCTAAAGACTTAATAATACCAAAAATAACGGTAACAGTATCTCAGTATCGGTAATAACCACATTATATTTGTACAATGATACGTAATATACTCTCCAATTCACATCAGACCGCTCGTAAACTCAACACCTGCCCTACCTAATAAATGTCAAGGATACAACAGTTTATCAAGTTAGAAAAATCTTTTAAGGTACGCAACTAAGCCACGGATTCTATTTTTATGTTTTTTCATGAGGAAAACGAAAGAGTAAAGTGCTTCTGGGCTCAGGTTGGAAGAAGTAATTAACTTTAATGGTATTTTTGTATTTGTTTCATATTTTGTATGTTATGGGATATATATGAATATTGTTAAGAACGAACTAATGCTGAAACCGACGAAAATCAATTATCGTGTACCAATTTGATAGATATTTGGATAATATAATTGAAATATAGGTGGGGCTACATTTGTTTACAAATAAATTTAATAACTGCATATTACTACTTAAGAGTTTGAAGCTATCATGTCGTGGCACGGAAGCACAACGACCGTTCGGGTTCGATTCCCACTCAGGGACATAACATATTTAATTTTTTCATTTCGTCGCATCAATTCGACGAAAATTGAGAAACAGAAGTGTTAATGGGAAAAAGTGTGTCCTAACACTAGGTTCCCTGGTTCCCTTAATCAACTTTGTGAGCAAGATACAGCATAAAGCTAGCTTTATCCTTGCTCACTTTTACTCACTTTTTCGAAAAGTCTGAGTTAGAATTAGTTTCTCGTTATAGAACATAATTTAGCTCTATTTTGTAATTGAATAATTTGATTGTATAATAAATATACTGCTTATATATATTTCGCCATGAGTGGGTCGCCACGGCTCAGTTAGAATGAGTAAGCGATTTTTCAGACAAATTTGCACAAGTATGAAACACAAGTACGACAAATGACGGTTAATAGCGTATTTAACCTATGAGACTGCTTAATATAAAAATCTTACTATAACTATAGGTACTTATTTTCAATAATATCATAAATCACAAATAAAAATAGGGAAATCTTATTTCTTATCAGTATAACTTATTAGAAAATTTAAAGTAAAATTTATTTAATACAGTTATATTTAATATATTAAATAATACTAAATAACCGATGTTTTTTTTCAATTTATCTATTATATAAACTGTTTAAATGTCAGCTGAAAAATGGTATACTCAAGATTTCATGAAGTAATTCTGAAGTCTACTGCTCTATTGTATCTGATATTCTAGTGACCGAGCCCTACGATTTCTCCCTAAGGACGACGAGCACAAAAAGAATGCTCGAGTGTTTTATTTCCTTACTGTATTATACATTTTCATAGTTCGCCCATTTTTATTTATTCATACATTGTTTGTTTAGAATCAAAAGTAGGTACAGTCGTTAGAAACTTTTGGGAGCCTAGTGTTGAAGCTCTCCACCACATTTTTCACTTTTATATTTTTTATTATTGTAAAAAATATTACATTATAGATTTTGACACACTTTCAACATATATCGTGTTGAGTGAGATTTCGTGACTCTGCGCTTTTCCTTATCAAAGGGATAAGATAAAATAAATTTTAAATATCATGAAGAGAACAGAGAACGGAGGGTCTTAACAAAAATCTATCTGCCCTGTTATGGGAAATAAAAAGTGAAACTGAGAAAACATAATAATTTTCCCATAAAAGTCAGTAACTTCACGTCACGGAAATAAGGATGCTGAGGGGGATGTGCGTGGTAACGCGGTCTGACCGCATAGAGATTCATTCGAATTTGGGGTCCGTGACGTTGCGGATAAGCGCCGACCTAGGAACTATCACAGATGGAAGTACCTCGCTAAGTCTGTCCCTGGAGTTAGACCCCCTGGACGCCCAAGGATTGGTTGGATGCCATGATGCAGGACAAGAGAGCCAATGAACTAACCACCGAGGACGTTAACTACCCTGCCAAGTAGATTAGATTAAGCAGGAAGGCAGACCCTGGCAGCATACGCCGGTATTAATGCCAGGAGGAAGAAGTTGGATTAACTCCAACTTATTGTACAGTAAACTGGCCCACTGAGCTATGAAAGCGTTGCATCTTATTTTTAATAAAGTACACCAAATGGTTTATATCATATCTTGTTAGAATGACTAGAGAATCTAATAAAATTAATAATCTTTATTGTACAGGGGGAAGAAGATATCATAAGAATGTTTAATAAATAATAAAATCAATATCTTATAGCAGAGAGATTTCGTTGTACTGGTTGTCCAGTACAACGAAATCTCTCTGATTATGAGAATTCTTATATATTAAATTTGGAATGAAAATTGTCAACAGAAATTCTTTATTTGGCATAAAATATATCTTCAGACGTCATTATTAATGAAAAATGCTTTTCAATATATAAAAATTCTGATCTCAAATTTTCATCTATCACATTAAACCAGAAATATTGACGTGCTGAGATAGCACTTTCACATCAGGCACAAATAGATCGTTCATTCTATATTTTGTTGGAAACTGGAACACTGGAGGTAAGACACTAATAGAATTAGAATCTGCTTAGCGGAGGCATATTAAAACTTGGATGTCAAAATAAAATTAAGTACGCCTTTTGAATTCTCGTGTGTAAGCAATATGTTTAAATATCTCTTTAATTTCGTTGGAACTTTTTCTGCAACTACACAAGCAAAAAAATAATTTTGCTTCAAATGACAGTGCTTGTGTCGCGTATGTCCAAGTGGATTAATCTGATTTTCACCGACAAAATTAAAAAGCGTAGAATTACTTGTTTACAAAGGTGACTCGGTATCAAAGAGACACATTCTCTAAATAAGTTGAAAATATTATATTTGTTATAAAATTTATTTGATGATGGTTACGCAAGCCACAGGGAGCGTAACCCAAGATATTTATTTTTCAGGCTCAGATTCGCGGAAGACTCCGCGTCGCGTTTCCTTTTATGCTTTTATTGACAAGTCAGAGAATAGAGAGTCATAGTTAGTATATTACTCTTTAGCACGTATTTAATTATAACTTCTATTTTACTATTAAATTATTACTAAACAAGTAATTTATTTATTTACAAATTTTAATACACATTTTTAAATAAATTTAATAAAAATCAGCTTCACGCTGTGTCCCGCACACAACAGGGTAGGCAGAGGGAACCTCGTGTTCCCCAGTTTCCACCGAATTCTTGAGGCATTGCGTGTTGAGTGGTGGAACTCAACGCTACCTTTATCTCGACACCAGAGCGATTAAA
>DWGR01005553.1:0-10295 GCA_018247715.1 Heliconius burneyi
CGTGTGTTCCCGGCTTAGAAAAGGATCACCCTGGTACTGGTGGTGTCGTAAGAGGCGACTAAAGTACGAGTGGGAGAGTCACGTCGCCAGCAATAGCGACACGCATGGGCAGAATCGACCGGGAACATGTAGTGGCTTTATGCCACTGCGTTTCGCATTAGGTAATGCCGGGCTCCGGCGCTCAACCACCTTAATAGCTGGCAACGCACCCGTTGCTCCTCTGGTGTTACGCGGTGTCGTGGGCGGCGGTGATTATTTACTATCAGGTGACCCGTACGCTCGTTTATCATGTCTTTTTTCATTTAAAAAAATACATATTTCCTTTTACTGTCAACACATTAACATTTTCGGGACAACCAAAAGTTACAACTGACTCTTTACTCTTCTTTACGAAATTTTGTAAGACATTTTGTAATATGGGGAAAGATTTAAATTATATATATTTTAACCACCTATGGAAGTCGAACCTACAACCATCGTGTTAATTTCCGTTAGTCAGGCTCAAATCAATTGCGCTGCTGTAGTGTCATGAGTTCTTTATATATCTTATATATTCTTTATATATCTTAAAAAATCTTTATCTTATAAATTCTTTGTATGAATTGACTGATTATAGTGTCATTTCATAATATATTACCGTTGATTATGTCCACATCAGTTTCTTGTTTACCAACCAGTTGCAATAGGGCCACCATGTATTATTGAAAAAAAAAACGGTTGAAGTGCTCTGTTCTTTTATTACAATCATCTCATTATCTATTAAATTAATAATTATTTTTATTTATTAATTTTACTTATAATTTTTTTATAAAAAATACGTTTTTACCTTTTTATTGTATGCAAAGTCTTAGTCATTACAGTCATACACGGTTATGATATAAATGGAAATAAAGTTATATATTTAATTTAGGTACTGCAAAATTTCCAAACTTTTCAATTGAAGTTGTAAAATATGAAAATATTACTTTACATAAAATTTTGTCATTTAAATCGCTTTATTAGAGACAAAAAATATTCACAGTTTTCTTTTATTCTACTATATTATAATAGTTTGAAATATAAAAGACTTCCACGTTTCATTCTTAAGCTTCAACCATTAATAACAAGGCAGTGAATCCTGATATATGATTTTTGTAAGTTGGTTTTTTTCATGAAATTTACCTGTTCATATGAAATTTTATTGCGGCCATGTCAAATTTCCTCGACGTGCCATTATTTGATATTAACGATTAAATAAGTTAGTACCCTTGTAATGCTTGTAGTGTACCAATAGTCACTTACACTAGCTACTAATTGCAATTTATTAAGCTGCAAGACTGATCTTTTTTTTTAAATTTTGAAATGGCCTAAATTATGTGGATGTTATTTGATTATTTCTTATCGTCGGTATGTTTTTAGAAATATTTCTGACATATCTTTTTCAGTTCAGTTCAGTTCTTAATTAGTTCACTTTTCTTTTTGAATACAAATGTTGGCAGTGACAGCTAGTAAAGAATGCTTTTAGCGTTAAGCCCACCTTTTGTGCTTATTTTTATTTAAATTGTGTACAATAAAGAATAAATTAAATAAATAAACATTATTAAAATTTGTGCTCTTATTTTTTTCTGTGCTTACTAACATTTGTAATTCAAATTAGAACGAATGTAGATAACTTGAGGTATAATAATATTCTTCCAAACGATTAGGCGATTATTCATTATGGACAAATTATGCAATGTTGTGGTGTAAAGGACCGTGTTCATAAACAGATTCATTATCTTTAGTCAAATTAGGAATATCTAAGGAATACATTATTAGTTAATATAGTGTACGTGCTCTTGGAAATAAGAACTTACATCATAATTTTATTTACTACCTTTATTATGATTTTTATTTATGAAAAAATATTGAGACCGTAGCGTTTGGCGCTCCACATTACCTCTGACTAGCCCGCACGGGATGAAGCGTGAAGCTGTGTTGTGTTGTTGTTGAAATATTGCAGGAGACGCAGTGAACTGAAATTTGTTAATACTCTTTTCGAGTACATTGACATGCTTAACTTTTTTTTTAAATATTAATTTGTTTATTTCTTTATTTGTACACCACTGATATGGAAAATAGACAAAACAGAAAAGAAAACAAATGTACAAAAAGGTAATAATGTCATTGGTATCCTGTATGTAATAATTACTAATAAAATAATTTTTATTCTACGATTTGATTGAATTGTCCTATTAAAACGAAATATATGGTAACCATATAAAGCCGGTGGGTAACATCTGTTTGGAGTCGCCCAACGCGGCACAGTGCATTTGCTAATTTCATTTAAAAGTTTACACAGCGGAAAATAAATATCATTCCGAATGTACATTGAAACGTACCGGTAATTATATTATTCTGTTGTGATTTTAATTATCCAGCCAGCTCCGCCACTTTTGGTGACATTTGGAAGATAAATATTATTTAATTTATTATAACTATTGTTGTTTTTAAGTTTTAATAAATAATGATGTTTTAGAAAAAATAAAAATATATGGCGATGACTGTCAAATAGCGTAATGAAAATTTTTAAATATCTATATTTAACTAGTGTAAAACTGATTCAGTGCATGCTGTACAGTTTGTATGTGAATAAATAATTTTTAGTTTGAATAAATAAATAAAAATATCTATGAAATATATTGAAAACAAATTAAAAATCTTCCTACCCCTCTTATATTTAATTTTACTTAGAATATATGTTTTGAATACTTTTGTACAATTACAAGGAACAATATAAAAGGAAATATTTTATTAAATCAGTATAAATTTATACTTAAAAATTTAATTTAAATTTCAAAAAGCGTAAATAAGGCTGTTGTGGCTCAAGTCAAATGCTACAACTTTTTTAATATCTCACGGGCACATGCGGTATTATGTCTAATCATGTATATTAGACGTGCAATAAAAGATATATTCTGGATATTTTCATTAAAAATAAAACCTTATTCATGAAAATACAATTTTGGTGAAAAATATGAAAAATATATTATATTTATTTCGTATGAACAAAAAGTAAAGAAGTAAATAACGGTGAAACATAAGGTATATATCTGTATGATTAAAAGTCATTTAAAAATATTAAATATGAACAAAAGTAATCAACGAATATTCAGAAACTTTATTAGGCATCGTAGGAACAGTTATAACCGTTTTACGTCTAGTGTTAAAGGTTATATAAACCCGGTATTGCACAGTAAATTAAAATAACTTGAAGACTTTTAAGACTAATAAAAGGCGTCTAAAGTTAATAGGATGATGAGATAAAAAGAAAACAAAGGACTACATGATATTTGAAACTTTTCTAATGGGCAGACAGTTTTCTTAGAGTCTTCTTCTTCATCCTGGCATTAATCCCGGCTATTGCCAGGGTCTGCCTTCCTGCTCAGCCTACTCCACGTTGCACGGTTTTTTTCACGGACAGTTTTCTTAGAGTATGTTAAAATATCTACATATGTATATAATTCTTCATACTACATCATTTAAATGGATGAAATTAATAATGAACGGATTTTTAGAATGTTGTTAAATTAAGTTAATAAATTATATGATTTCTAATATTTTAACAGACTTCTACTGCGTTGCAGCAATTCATGTTATCTCTAAAAGTGCGCCAGCTCAATTTAATTTAAAATATTTGAATTTTTTTTTATGTAGTGGGACTTGTATCAGCGCTTCTTGGAAACTATTTAAGTGCTGTAGCCAATATTATATAGTTCCTAAATGGCTTCGTCATAATCCTTCGATTTTATGTTTGAATTAAGTAAGACTTTCACTATACTCTCCAAATATTGGCAACCAATATAAAAAACAAAATAAATTTAAACATGGATGGACCAATATTGGTAAAAAGGCATCTTTAGTTCATAGTATTAAAGCCTCAAGTCTCTCAACTCAATACGAACTGGGCCTTTTAGGAACTTGATTAGTATTTAATGGTGTAAACCAATTAATACTGAAATTTATTTACGGAAAGACAACTTGTGTTGGAAAGCTGAGTACGTACTCGTGAAGACTAGGTCTGTTAATGAGTGAACCTCTTAAGAGCTAGAGGCCGGCTACTCTTTTACATTCGTTTTTTATTTATATTCGAAAATATGATTTTATATCTAAAAGTTTTACGTGTACGAACGAATGATACGAATTTGGAATATATTTTTTAAATAATCAATAAATAATATTTTCAATCATATATCTAAATATGTAGTGTATCTATATATATTTTATTTTCCGTATATTCTTTTCATTCCGATTATTTTATCTGTAAACGTAGAAAATTATCACTTGTACTAAAAATTTCAGTTCTCAAATACTAAGTAGTTTCACAAGTGTTTCCATTTTGATCGTAAAACAAGGAGTCTACCGCTCTCAGAGTGCATTTTACTTAATATTGGAGAGTATACAATAACAGAGACGACGAGTATTTTTACAAGGAATAAAGAAAATGGAGCTCCTAATGTAGGAAGACATGACTTAAGTGTATATTTTATGGATTTACTTAAAATGAATTTCATTTTTGAATTATTTTTCTATTTTTCTTTCAGCTTTTAGTGCTTTAAGGAACAAGGTAAATTAATTACCATTAGTATCAGCACTTCTTAAGTATTATATCACTTAGTTGAAGTATATTATATTACGAAATTTACAATTTACAAAAAACATTTGAATTTGTAAAAAAGGAAAATATATATATTTATTAAATATGTACATTTATAAATATATACATTTTTACATACAACGCTTATAACCATTTTGATATTATTTACCACACGAGGAGTGCTAGCAACAACTGATGCAAGTTTCTAAGCACAACACTGACTTTCCAAATAATACAAATAATACAAATAGTTTTACAAATAATAGGTTTAATAACATTTAGAGCTTTTAATTTCTATATGTTTTTGTTTGGATATAACATAAGTAAATATAAAATTTTATATTAACACGTATAATGGTGCATTATTTAGTGAAAAATTCAGTTTACAATGGATCTGAAAAGTTTTGAGGAAATGGTGGAAAAATCCGTTCAAACAACAATGAAAAACGACTCAAAACTTTTACATGCAAAAAGTTTTAATCTATAACGCGAAAGTCGAGTAAATTTATTTTTAACTAAAAAAACTACTTGTCAATTTTATTTCTATTTCTTACTTACATAACTCAACGCCACTCGTTGTTTTATCAAAACAGGGAAACAAACAAACACTTCACAACAATGGCTTCCTAATTATTTTATATTATTAAATCTCAAAATGACAATCTCTTATCTTTGTAAAATATATATTAGATAGAATAAATAAATAAAGAATAAATCATAGTATACTCGCTAAATTGAAACAATTACACAAATGAAGATTTAAAGGCCAAGGCCAATAAAGGCAGCAAATTTTCACGTATCACATATTATTTATGTAGGCGGCGCCGCATCAATTGTATTTGTACGGGCCGAATGTGCCTTATACATTTTGCACCGTTTTAATTCGTTAACTCGAAAACCCACGGAATTGTTCTGGTTAAAATTTAATTTATTGTACACGCCTTGGTTGAAATTTTATTTGCATTAATGTTATATCACTCTCCGTCTTTATTCTCTGTGTTCTTTGTCTTTTACGGCAAATGAGTTGTTATATCTTACGTTATCTTATATTAATATCAAATAATATGTTGGTTTTTATGAAACTGATGGTTGTAAGTTCGATGTCTACGAGGGAGAAATGTTATTTTTATTTCTCAGCTCTAGTAAGGAAGAAGCATGGTGTTCCGCCAAGCAATGTCTCATAATCTGTTGGAAAACGGAGTGTTTTGCAACTAGATTCTCTCTATATGTTACTCACCTCTGATATCAGCTCGATAATGTATTATTTAAAAAAAATGTCGGTTTCTCAATGTTTGGTGATATGAGAAACATTTTTAATATATTAGGATCATCAATTTTGCATACTGCACCGAATTTACATATCAATACAAAAATGATATTAAACTTTCAAATCAACGTACAAATATCAAATGGTTAGCTATAAGTAATATATTTATTTTGTTATATTTATATTTCAAATATCCTTCTGGGGAGGTCTACTTACTTTAAATTGTAATATTTTGAGAACTCTCAGTTTAATTCTTACGCGCCCTTTGATATATTTTCACCAAATTGACTTGAAACAATCTTCCTTTAAATTAAAATAAAACTTTTCGTAACCATTCAACCTGCCATTTTTAATCAATACACTCTCTTGATTATTTTGCTGTTGTGAAAAACAAATGAAAACAGAATATAAAATACAGTCTAATATCGAAACCTATAATATTTATGGCCGAGATATGAGGCCGTCGTGGCGCAGCGGCTTAAGGGTGTGACTTCGAGCCCTGCAAAATCGACTGGTTGTGGATTCGATCTCCACTCGAAGAAGTGAAATATGTATTTACGTTTATATTCCTATTTTCTCCACTCTGGTGTCGAGGCAAAGCGCGGCGTTGAGTTCTCCCCCTCGATACGTAATGCCTCCAGAATTTAACACTAGGTTTCTTCTGTCTACCCTGCTGTGTGCGGGATATAGCGTGAAACTGATTTAATTTTTTTTATAAATATGTTTATTCAACTTTCACGTGAAAACAGGCAAAACCGCACTACGTCGCTAATTCGATTAATTATCAAATCAATATTAACTAAGGTAAGATTGTACCAAAAAAAGCAAAATATTTGTTTCTTTGTTACAACTGTAATCGAATTTTAGGTTCCCATTAGTTTGGGGCCGTACCCGTAATTTTATTGTACCAAAGCTTCGTTATCTCGAACTAACGTCATTTTCTTGATTTATCATTGGCGTAGGTATTGCTAGTAGTTTTCTTTTATTTTTCTTTTTATTATACCAATCCCGCTATACAACTGGGTAGGCAGAAGTAACCTTATTTTTAAGACAATTAATTCTCCACTTTACGCCAAAAACAGCGCTTTGTTTTGTTACCAGAGCGAGGAAATGAACCCACAACCGATGTGTTTGCTGTCACACCCTGTGCCACTGCGCGTGACAAAGCGTGCTACAGTGCGAAACTATATTTCGTAAATTAATAATATAAAATTAGGTTATTTTTAAAAGTTTCCGACCTTTTTGACAGAAAAGTGCTATTATTTAAGTTGATAAATACCCTTTTTCGCCAACTTTTTTAAGCATCCCAAATTAATTACTTCGTAAAAACTTTTTATCCAAAGATGTTAACAAGACTTATGTTTATCTATTTAACGTAATAATTATGAAATATTTAAATTAAAAAAAATTAAAGTTCAACCATCATATATATACATATTCATTTAAAGAGATCCGTATATCAAAACGAAAACCCATTTATGTAAAGATAGAGTTAAGCTATCAAATATTCTACGGTCCCTTGGAGTACAAAAAAATCTAGCTTTTAAGTCAAAGCAATCAAGAGATACGAGCATTTACTGGTATGCAACGTTTTTGCTGCACTCTGTATAATTATGAAATCTGACATTAAGTAAATCTTACAATAGAAATAAAAAAAAAAAACTTTGAAAGTCTTACTGCCCTTAGTCCTATCTATGACCCTGTAATTGGCACGACACTCTCTATGGGCGATTCCGACTAGCACATGTCTTCGACCTAAATGACATTCCCGTCGTAACGTAGAGAGAGAAGGAGAAGAGAGAAAACCTTGTGATACGTCATTCAATAATGGATTCACATAACTTGTGTACTTCTGCTATAAACTATGATCATAGCATAAAAAAAGCTTTGAACTCAAAATGTCACACATTTCCCTGATCAAAATAAAGTACTAAAGTAAAAACTGGGCTTGTAAAATTTTCGCACTTCTGTTACGCAGAGATAAATAAAACGTGCCTCATGTCAGTAGACTCATAAAGCTGACGTCACGTCCGTCGTTATTGCTCGAATTTTTTCGAAATCTCCACATAGGTAATAAATCATACCCTTTATAGGAATGATAATGATCAAACTCTGTACACCATGCATGACAGTATTTACAAACTATTTCTAATGGAAATTTGGTTCCTTTTTAATATATTTTACTATTATATACAAACACAAATGACGTTTTTTAACCTCATATATATAAATGTAGATATAACTCTCTGCTTTCCGCCCGAATCCGATACGCGTTTTAAGAAAGCAGAAATTAGCGCCGCATAGTGCCGTAGATCGTCAGACAGTGAGACCTCTCGGACGCCCAAGAAAGCGCTGTTTGGATGTCGTGACGCAGGACATGAGAGCCAATGGTCTAACCACTGAGGACGCTAAAGACTGTGCAAAGTGGAGTAGATTGAGCAGGAAGGCAGACCCTGGCAATAGCCGGGATTAATGTCAGGATGAAGAAGAGTGCCGTCGGTCGTCACACTTGTATTATCTCTCTCTTTCTCTCTCTCTCTCTCTCTCTCTTTGATAAGTGCAATGATAATTTTAATAAATATCATTACATTTAGTATGCATGTCAACGCGAAATAAAAATCTTATCTCTAAATAACTTTTATGAAATAAAAATATTATCATCTTGGATCAAAAATTCCAGGACAGTGCCTTCATCCAGAAAGAACAACAAGATTTTCTCGCTTTGAAAGTTTTCTTTAAAAAGTATATGATAATACTGGTGCATTTTTCAGAAATTTTCTTAGTAATCTTACCAAAAGAATTAGTGAAAATTGAAATTTTATATTTTAGATACGTTTTTGTCCGTGTGATCCCTGCCAAAATACAATTAAAATGTATATGTCTATGAAAGTTGTTTGTTCTGTCATGTAATGGCCTCGCCTGAAACACCTTGCTGAGTAAACGATAAAGTGATATGCTTACAGTACATTTATTGGTCAAATATTATTGCTTAGCAGCAAATATATTGTCAGTCTGTTAAAATTAAAATAAATATAAAAATGGTCTACAAACCACCACAATTTTTTTTTTCAAAATATAATTTTGAGGCCATCATGGCTGAGTGGAACAAACGTGTGACTGTCAACGTGACGATTGTGGGTTCGGGGAAATAAATTATTATGATAAATATGTTGATATCTACGCTCTGGTAACAAGGCAAAGAGCAGCGCTGAGTTCCGTCACTGGACTCCCAATGCCTCAAACATTCGGTGGACATTAGGAAACGGAGTGTCTCAACACTAGTTTTCCCTACTTTATGCGGGTGAAAACGTTAAGCTAAATAGAACGAAATTGTCAAGTAATAAGCTAATATATAAATATTTTTATTTCTGCTATGTTTGTTATTAAAAAGTATTTCTATTCTAAAACGTTTGATTTTAATCAACCGCTCTAAGTTTTCTCTTTGAAAGCTTCCTTCAAACTTATCACGCACTGTAGAGATAGAGCTCATGGCTTTAGACTATAGATTTGCCTAACAAAGGCAGTTCAGGTATCTTCAGTCGACGTGAATTCATTTTTCATTTATTTCAATGTATGTTTTATCTTCTCTCACGGTTCGGGAATTTTTACGGGTATTTTCTGATTTTTAATGAAAAGCCTTATTATTTTTAACTTGTCAGTATTTTTTGTCAAGTTGATTTTACGTATTAAAACCTATATAGAGATGTTTTTCTCTATTTTCCAATGTCTTTTTTTATGCATATTGAACGTCACTATTTAAAAGATTAACTCAATTTGATTTACACAAAGAAATTTAGACATTGTACAACTAAACATTTAAAAAAAATTACTTATATTTAGACATAAAACAAAAGAACAATAAGTACTACAACCACCCCTGAACGGTAAAATAATGTCTCATTTACATATATGGGCATAAATTTAAACAATCTCTAACTTTTCCCGTCGTACGCAAACTTAGAGGCTTTAATAAAACGAATTACATAAGTTACAAAAGTTTTCTTTTTCCTTGTATTTGGCTTAATCACTTTATTATGAGCTTTGGAAAATAACGATCTTTTTAAGTAACACTTTCTCAATGTTGTTACAAGGGTGTGGCTGTGAACCGATGGCTGTGCTTTCGATCCCCACTCGGGGAAACGAATTATTATTTATTAATATTTTATTTCTTCGCTTTGGCACCAAGGCAAAAGGTCAAAGGTCGGCGTTTAGTCTCGCCACTCAACACGTAATGCCCCGAGATATTCATCGGAACATGGGGAACAGAGTGTCTTAACACTAGGCTACCTCTGTCTACCCGGCAATATGTGGGAGAGTGAAGCAAATTATTATAGTAACGCCTTTGTAAATACGTATTACTTTATTTAAAATGCCTATCATATTTCAATAGACTTTGTATTGTATTACATTTTT
>DWGR01005554.1:0-10295 GCA_018247715.1 Heliconius burneyi
AAGTTTTTACATGACTTATCATATGAAAAAACAGAAAACCTTCTTTGTCAAGACAATTAAATATATTGTTAAAGCTCTGAATTGAGACACACATCATGACAAACACAAAATAAATTTAAATATTACATAAAATATTTTTATTTACTATCTATTATTATATAAAAAACCGGCCAAGTACAAGTCAGTCTCGCCTGCTATACAATTGAGGATTGTAGGTCAACTGGAAGTATAAGAGATAAATGACGTTCTTAAGTTGTGAATATATTTAATAAATATTCATATAGTTCAAGCGGGCAAAGGGGATAAAGGTTCACTTTCCGGATGTTTCCTTTATTTGTATGGGAAGTTCTTCGTACCAAATATTCATAACCGTTGGTGTACGGGAAGTACCCTGCATATTTTTAACGATTTTCATGCAAAATGCAGCTTAAAGGATGCACAACATAAATGCTCGTATTCTTTGATTGCGTTTAACTAGTGATTTTTGTACTTAAAGGGATGATCAGAAAAAACTAAATATTTAATATTATTGTATTACAGTGTTAGTGATAAGATCTCTCTAATAAAACTACACGAATAAGTGACTTCTTTTTAAAAGGCACTAAGATATTGGCAGGATATATGCTTAGAATAAGCTACGTTGTAAGTCACATTTCATAAGAAAGCTGCACTGGCTGGCAACTAATTAATTGTTTTTACCATCATTGTAATGCTTCTAGTACGAAATAGCGACTTATAGTAATAGCCCTTATAGTAAGGGAGTTACGGGGGTAACAACCCTTAACTGTAGAGTTTCTTTTCTCGGTATCTCTTGCAAAATGCGTTATAAAATTTTTAAGTCGTCGTGGTTATGTAGTCTTAAGATACTCTGTTCCCCATTTAGATAGATTGTACGTTGAGTAGCATATCTCAACTTCGCAGCGCAGAACGAAAAAATGAAAATAATAAATATATCATTCCCTCGAGAGAGAATCGAATCTACAACCAGTCACGTTTCCTGTCACTCGCTTGTGCCCCGGTGCCACGATGGCATCAACGAAATCTTAGTATAGAAACATAGTTAAAACCACCATTTTCTTTTTGTTTAATTTTTTTTATTTCTATATTTATAAAACTCTTTCGTTATTAAGTGACTGACAGATACAGTGAGAATTTCCCGAAATTACTAAGGGTCCGGGGAAAATAATAAAAAAAACAAAACCTAAAAAATAAGTGAGACCAAAAAGTATTATATATTGTATAGTCCATGCAAGCAAAGTTGCGGACAACTACCAGCATTATAGTGTTAAGTATAACCAGCAGAACTTACTGGACTAAAATATTCACAGAGGAAGCATAAAGCGCGCGGGAAAAGGAAGCAAATGAGTTCCGTTCTCTTATATGACGAATAAAGAGATATCTGCGGAGTGTTATTATAGCATAGATGAGATAAGAACGTTACGTGAATACAAAACAAACAAAATGTGGGAGACGACTTTACTTAGATCTTATTTTAGAATATTTTATTTTGTTTCGAAAAGGTCGAAGTTCATATATATTACATTCTGAAGCCAGTCGTGGCGCCAAAAAAACACATGCGTGCGATTGTAGACGCTGAGACTGTGGATTCAATTCCCACTTGAACGGAGTACCATAACACTGGGTTTCTAAAGTTCACTCTGCCTTTCATGCGTCGTGCGGGATGTAGCGGGACGCTAAAAACAAATACTGATTGAGTGGCAGACAACGCAAAAACGAAACTACTGGCCTTAGAATGTTCAAACTTGGCAATTTGGTTGAGTGGCGGAAACGAACGCTGTATTTTGTCTTGTTACCAGAGCAAATAAACAATACATACCCCTGAGTAGTAATCGTCGCCTTGTATTAACAGACAGAGACTGCACCGTATGATATCTATACTCTTTTGTATCTTTACAACTCTAGATAATTACTAATAAGTGCGTAATACATGAGCTTTTATGTCCTATTAACTATATCAGCCCGGCCATGAGCAATTAGCCGGGTGAAACTGCGTAGAAATTACAAAGGGTGGATGGTATTACGTTATCCAGTCACGATGTGAGTGTGTGGCTACTTCGGTTATGTTTGATATATTATTCTTTTTTAGTTTCACGCACATAGCAGGGACCTCCAGGGAGCAAGGAACCTGGGAACTTAATGTTGAGACATTTCCCTCCCATGAGAACACTTCTGTTCTCTACTGTGGGTGATATATTATCTTTTGGGTCTTATAGTTTTTTCAATGGGTTCTTTTTATTAGTAGTTTTTTTATATACACCAATAAACTCAGAAAATGTTATATATATTTATTTGATTTACCTTTATTTATTTTATTTTTGTATTTAAATTTCTTACTTGATCCGTTAAAAAATATATAGATTTTTAAATTTCCAAAACAAAACTACTTCAATCCCGCGTCTAGATTCAATTTGCTTGGTAGCGTAACGTTGACGATCACTAATCAATCGGTGATTCTCCAGATAGACCAAGACCTGGCCTATTTATAATTTAATTATATATTATTTAAAAAAACAGTTTCATCATATCAAAATTATATGATTTTGTATACAACCTAACACAAAATACAGAAATATTATCCCAAATGTGAATATTTTCGCCTAACTTTAGGCCTAAAGATAGCTAAAGGAAATTAGCTTATATTGTCCGAAGAGGTTTACGACGGCGGCTCTTCTAAGCTTCAAGTAATGGAAATTAAAAGTGTTATTGAATCAAGTAATGGCGTGTTTCTAATAATTTATTATAGACATTGAAATGATAGTAAGCCATTTTTATGCTAAATTGTGACCATTATGGCGCAGGGTGACAGTGGTTGATTTTAAACGTTATTGGTGGTTGGCGTAAAAAACACGAGGACCCCTCGAAGGGCATGTATGAAGATAGTGACAGGTTGATGACGGTGGATGAGGCGAAAGAGGTCTCTCTGACTGCCTCGCAAGGGACAAAGCGTGAATGTGTGTAGTGTAATTGTTGTGTTGGTGTTGGTTCGATCCTATTTGGGGGAATGATTATTCATTAAGACAAATGTTTTAAATATTGGGGCTAATCGTGGTGTGGGCATAAAAGCTCGACTGTATAAGGGACAACTTGTGGTTTCGATTTCCACTCTAGAAAATTAAATCTTAAATATATTCACTTCATAGTTCTGGTAGGGCAGTCGTGGCGCAGGCACAGGCGCAACGTGTGCTGCGAAATCCCCACTCGAGAAAAAGAAATAATTATTTAAATTTATATTTTCATTTCTCTTACACCACCACTTGTCCGTGTCTATACAAATTACTCATTTTTAAATATTGATTAACCCAATACTAATTCGTATTCATGCAGAATAGAATGCTTTTCAGCGTTAAGCGCACCGTTTGTGCATCATGCATGCGTTTGTGTATAAATGAGGCTGTCCTAGCGTAGGCAAGTGTCCTTTGCAAAAAGTTTGCCACTGAAAATGCGACACTTGTGAGTTCATTTACCACTCGGGTTACTAAATATTTAATATTTTCATTTCACCGCTCTGATAACGAAACAAATTTGGTAACGGCGTTTAGTTCCATCACTCAACATGCAATGCCTCGAGTATTCTCCTGCTCCTAGTATTATATCAGTCTTTGGAAAGAAGATAACCAAGAACTTTAAGATCTTAATATAATTTATATCGATCCTTTTTTGCAAAACAAAGTTTTGTCTGAAAGTAATATTAGTCACTAAAGTTATGTACTGTTACAAACACTCAACGAATATAAGTTAACAACTCCAATTACCTGTTCTTTAGACGATGGTTGAGTGTTCAAATAAGTTGCTTCTTGTTATCTTGTAGTTTAAGTTAGTAGAAAGAAGATGTAGGAGTCACGTCGATAAATAAACTTTAAATATTGTAATAAGTTTTTGTGTTCGTACCAGTCTGACAGTTTAGTTAAAAGGAGTTTAGGAGTCAAAAATTATTCGAATATATAATGATTTTTTGTTTTATTATGTACATGTACAAAAATAAGTTCCGCATTTCTCGGACTCGGAATGTCTGAAAAAATTTAAATACAATAACGTGGAAAATGGAAGTGTTTTAACACTAAATGTCCAAAAACCTTCATCCTACTTATATATCGCGTATTTGTTGAAATGGTCTTAATAAACAATCAGACAAACAGACAGATATTTTTGAATTCACATTGCAATATAAATTATAAAAATCAATATTACGATTTTACTTATAAAATAGAAAGATAGGTTTTAGTATTTAGCTTTTAAAAAAGAAATTTCCTCTCTCGTGTGCTTTTCCACAAGGTCAAATGTAAATATCTCGGAGGAATGCCAGCTTGGCGACTCTATTAGCATTCACTCGATGTTTAATGTACATCGTTACATGTGAATGTATGGACGGGATTAAAATATATTATTTTTATTTTCTTATTTATATTATCACCTTTAGGTGACAGGGGTAACTTGGTTCTTTATTTATATTTATATGTTTTTAATAATTTTATTTCTCCAATTTTAAAGAATAGACTAAAATATAATTATATAAAAATTCACATGTAAAAGTCACTTTTTACATTATAATACATATTAGAAAAGGTATAAGTAGTTCATGGGAAAAAATAATTATAAGCTTATATGAAATATTTCATTCCATACAAAATGATTGCATACGCCCGTAACAAACTTAGGTAGTTTGTCAATTTAGTATGAGTTTTACTTCTAGTTAACCTACAATGTTGAAAGTACGTATCCCTTAGTAAGCGAGTCCAACTCACACTTAATCGGTTTTTTATCAATAATACGTAGGAAAACATTCCTGAGATAAATATAAACATTCCCTATAGTTACCTTTAGGTAATTCCGTAGGATTTGAACTGCAAGTCAATTAAGCATTGCATTTAACTGCGCTACATCGACGTCATATGTAAAAGTAATAAAAACAAAGTTACTCTTAGTTATTATATCTTTATATGGGACATTCTCGTAGCACAGTTATCTATTATCTCTCATGAAATATGGAAAGGTCAAGAAAAGTTTGGAAATATAATGTTTGCGTTCTCTCTCTAGAAAATAGGTATTAAAAATTTCCATATTTGTTTAATTTCTAGTTTAAAAATTTAAAATATATTTTATTTATTGTAGATTTTAATTTCGCTACTCAAAACGTATAATGCCTCAAAAATTGGCGGAAAGTGGGCAACGAAAGTGTCACTGAATAGCACTAGGTACCCAGGTTCACTGTAATATAAAAAAAGTATATTTTATAATACTTAACTTATATCATCTTTTCTATTCTGCCATAGTATTCCATATAAAGTTAAGTTCAAAATTACTTCTTTCTTCATTCGTGGCCTTGACGTGATGGATGGGTGGCCGCAGTGACAATTTCTGGCACAAGCTTCTCTTCTGAGGTTTTTGCAGTAATTTGTGATAGGTATTATGTTGACAACAATATAATAAATGTTCTAGCCAGTACAAAAACGTAACTTAGTAAATATGGTGTAAGGCTTTTCTTTTTTCATCTAGACGCTAGTATATCGGATGTGGGATTTGGCACATGTATTATATCGTATATATGAAAGAAATCTTGATTTATTATTTCTTTTTAGCTTCACGCAGTATTCTGTACACAGTAGGGTCGGCAACGGGAAACTTATGTTAAGACACTCCGATTCACATTATCCGCTCAATTCTGGAGGCATTGTGTGTTGAATGGCGAAACCAAACGCCGCGCTTTACGCCGCACTATAAAGAAAAGAAAATATTAAATATTTTATATCTTCGGGTCGAAGTCGAAACCAGAACCTTTCGCGTTCACAGTCACGCGATTGTGCCCCTGCGCCACGACTGGCCTCAATTTATTTATAAATTGAATAACGTTGGCATTGTAGTAATTAAAAATTTATAAATTACACACATACAACTAATAGCGGCAAACCGATGCTTCGGTTTCGGTTTTGAGTAGATTCGGTCAAAACTCGTAGTTCATTTCAAAGTTACGGCCTTGTCGAAACTTAATATATATATTAGCCTCATAGTATCTCTGACTATCCCGCTAGGGATAAAGCGTGAAGATAAGTTATTAGCCATCATTCAGCAAATTTTTGTTTTTAAAAACTTTGACTTTGAAATAATATTACTTGTATTTTACTAGTCTTCATTTGCGGCTTTGCTATCGTTGTCAAATGAAAATAAGTCTTACATTCTAATGTGTCTTACATTCTAATAGATGTGGGTTCGATTGCCACTTGATGAATGAAATATTAAATAATTTTATGTCCTCGTTCTGGTAACAAAGCAAGACATGGCGTTGAGTTCCCCCACTCACACCCCTTAATACGCTTGAGAATTCGGGAATAATGGGAAATGGAATAGCCTTAGAGGGAACAAACTAGCTTAAGCTCTGCTGTGCGGGGTACAGCGTAAAGCGAAAAAAATACATTTTGAACTTGTAGTTCGTGAGATCGCATTCAACGAAACGAATTCAGCTATATATAGATATATATTCTCCAGCTTTATTGTATAATAATTGAATAGTGCTACAGATGGGTATACATTAGAACAAGTATTATGCAACCAAAAATATTGTGCACTTTAAGAAAATCACAGCAGATTTATTTCTTTAAATATTGGCGCAATCTTGCAACTCCGGTTTGTGAACGAAACGAACCGTAAACTAAATATTAACGATGTGGAAAAAAAGTATAAATTATTTCCATTTATTTGCTAAATGAATATTATTTTAGGTACATTTAAAATGGCTGCCGGCCAACTACTTAGCGGGTATATATTGTATAGATTTTTTTATTTTTAAGCAAAAAAAAAGAGAAATAGTGTTTGAAAATGAGAACTATTGTAAAGTGGGATAGCATCTGACTGTAAATGATGGTTGCGGGTTGGTCTTCTCCTCGGGAGGGATTGTTTTCATTTACAATCTTAGAGGATAGGTATCGTACCCACTTTATCAGTAATTTCTGTTTATCTATCCTGCTATATGTAAGATAAAGCGTGAAATTAGAAAGAATATTATTATATTTTGGATAAAGATGATTTTGGGTTCGGTCTGAGGTACGGGAAAACCAAGAAGAAGAAACCAGAAGCTACTGTGCGCAAATCAATTTTAATTTGCCATCACTTAACAAAACAATATAAGTCTATATAACAAAGATGGTCAATGATTATCCATTTATTTTTACACAATTATTTTAATGAATCCTCAAGTCAGCTTCACGCTGTATCCCGCTCACTGCAGGGCAGGCAGAGGGAACATACTATTAAGATACTCTGTCCCCCACTTCCCACCGAATTCTAGAGCCGTTGCGTGTTGAGTGGCGGATCTCAACGCGTTTGTCTCGATATCAGAGCATTTAGTCTGAAAAAATAAATTTAAGTAAATATTTCGTTTCCTCGAGGTGGTCGAACCCATAACCATCGTTTTACAGTCACACTCTTGTGTCCCTACGCCACGACGGCCTATTTTAATGAAGCAGATGATAAATACACAGAACTCTTAGATTCAATTGTAATAAGATAAAGATATCTTTCTTCAATATAATAACTGCTTGTTATTCGACATAAACGAAGTCAATTTCCGATAGAAAAACATAGTTTTATTTCAATAAAAGTATTTGTAGAAGCACAAGTTTATGTACACACGGCGTGTTCAGAATACAACAAAGGTAATCAGAATGGCTTCAGTAAACTTGGAACTTTGGATACTACTGTTTTAGGAAAGTTTCTCAAAGGAGTCACTAAGCGACTAAAGGAAAGAATGTTTAGGTGATTGGCAAGTGTAGATCAATAAGAGGTTAAAAATACCAGTATCCAGGTAAATGAGGCCAGTCGTGACGCCAGGGCATAAAGTGTCCTGTAAACGGGACAGATTGTGGGTTCGATTATTGAGGTCCGTCTGAGATTTGAGAAAATGAAATATTTGATATTTTCATATCTTCACTCTGATAGTCAAAGCGCGGTGTTCCAGTTCCAGTTCTCAACATACAATGCCTTCATGAATTAAGCGTAAATGTGGGAAATAGAAGTTATTTAATGGGAACAGAGTGTCTCAACCCTAGATTCTCAGGTTTCCACTGCTTAACCGGCTATGTGCGAGATACAGCGTGGAACTAAAACAATGTTATGTATATGTATACTAATATTATAAACTAATCAACCATTAAGTATTCGTTCCAAAGATTAACGCGTCGACCGGTTTGAATTGAAAAATGTATTTTTTTGTTGGATAGTCTATTTATTGAGCAAAGTTCAAGTACTATAACGTCATATAGTATCGTTTCTGCCAGTCGTGGCGCAGGGGCACAAGCGTGTGACTGTATACGCAACAGGTTATTGGTTCGATTCTCACTCGAGAAGATTAAATATTTACCCTGTTGTGTACGAGATACAGCCTGACCATAATAAATAAAATAATATAACCCAAGTTGTCACTTCGGGCAGTTACACACAACTCTTAATTATTAATATGACCAGAAAAGCGAAGCGGCGGGCGACAGCTAGTCTTTTAAAAGATATCATCATATTATACTTGAGACTTGTCTGTTCAAAGAAAATGGTTGTTGATGTGTATCTTAGAGTCCGATAGACCCATGTCATGCAATTTTCTTTGAATTGGCATATTTTGATATCGGTAAAAATGAACATAGAGTAATATAAAAAATTGCTTCAAAAATAAATGTAAAAAAAAATGTAGAGCAATTGGTTTGTGTGATTGATTGTTGTAATTATTGGTTGGGATATTACGAAGAAAAAAGTTAGACTTTTTTAAATATAGTGGGGAGACAGAGAACCTAGTGTGGCTCACGTTATCACACACTCTTTTCTTACTAGAGCAGATGGAAATTATTCATTCCCCCGATTGGGAATCGATCCGACAGCTGTCACATTCACACTCAGTCTGCCAAACATACTACAGAAGTACAGAATTAAATAAATTTACAAAGAAAGAATTAAAATCAGCCACCCAGATCATTTAAGGGTCGCTGGGTGGTCAAATATATGTTCTGGTCTAGATTCTTAATTCATTTTTTGTCTTTTTAATCTTTTAAAATTGCTGAACTCAGAAATTGAACTTAAAACTATCAAGTACATATGTTACATATCAACTTCCAGCTTACCTACTTCAAAATCGCTATCCTCTACATTACTATAGCGCGATAACATTTATGTTAAGCTGTCAAGTCTCATACAGCTCATATTAAAGCGCGCTATACGAGTATAGCGAGTTGAGTAGGAAATGTCACTCTCGTAGACGTTTTTATCTACATACATACATTGTTCTACATAGATAGGCGGAGGGAAGTTAATCCACAGCCACTCTATTCCCTTCATTGTACCTAAGTCTTGAGATATTGATAGATAATTAACATTAATACGTTCATCCGCGTGTTACTTGAGATATAGTAATGTTAAATTTTTGCAGTACATTTTGATAGCAATATATATATATATATATATATATATATATATATATATATATATATATGTATGTATATATATATATGTATCTCTAATTACAATCAGAGTCTATATAATAATATGGAGACATAACACTTAGAGAATAACAAGAGTAGGCTATAGAAGTCTTGTACTTGAAATATAACTCGTCAGATATGTAAAAATAAGAGTAAAATTATACAATTCGTAGGCCATTGTGTCCCATGGGCACAAGCATATGTAAACGCAATGGTCGTGGGTTCGATTCTCAATTAGAGTAATTATTTTTTTTATTTTCTTCGTTCTGCATGATGCTATCAACTCTATGCAATTCTACGCAAGCGAAAAAAAACTATTTTCTATATAAAACAACAATTCCATAATATCTCAAAACCGCCTATATGGCATTTCTCGGATTTTATAGTACCAGTATGTTATTCGCAATATTTATGCCCACTTTGTCTTAATGTACAATGGCTATAAACGAAACCAAGCGGTTAATTCTGATCGCTCGTAAACTCCGGAGCATTATCTCTCCGTTGTTAGTACAATGCATTGCTGGTTTTGTACTAAAAGTAATCTCTGTAGGGTCAATAAATTGATATAGATTTTACTTATTCACTGCGACATTGAACTTAATACTGTTGTAGGATCTCTCATTGTAGTTTGGAAAATGCAAATATACTTTTGAAACACATGACTAAATTTTGGGACTAATATAGAAAGATAAAAGAGATAGAAATAAAAATTCTTAAGATCACTTTAAAATTTAATATCATTAATTGGAACCCTAATTAATTGGAAATTGAACCCTTAGCCATTGTTATTTTCAAAGATAAATAGATTATATGAAAAAC
>DWGR01005555.1:0-10294 GCA_018247715.1 Heliconius burneyi
GATAACATTACTATTACTACCATCCACTTCTGATGTTTGTTCGATACGATAACCCTCTTATTTTTCATTCCGTGAATTATTTAATTTATCTTTATTTATTCTTTATTATCGTTTTTCTAACACACGCGTCTTTTTCCTAAAAAAAGGATTTGACAGAATTTATTGAAATTTCAATTTCTAAGTATACTTATCTATACTACTATAATAAAGCGGAAGAGTTTGTTTGTTTAAACGCTAAGATTCCTGAATCTGCTGATCTGATTTACTTTGTTTTTGTTTTGTATGAAAGCTGCATTCTTCAGAAGTGATATACTATATAACATAACATTAGACATATATACTAATATATTAGAAAAAACTTATACATATGGTAATACGCGACTTTTGCTAAGCAACGGCTTACAAAGTTTGCTTGTAAAATTAAAAATTTTAGGTTTTCCTCTTTTGAGCCCGTCGTAATACATTGGTACAGAGTCTGACTATAAATGGGACGGTCTCGGGTTCGATTTCCATTCCAGGCAATAATATTGTTCATATCTTCGCTCTTTTAAAAAGACAACGCCCTGCGTCTTGTTACATTCTACATATATGTTAATATCTCCAAAATTGGGCGGAACGTGGGGACCGGAGTGCCTCAATACTAAATTCCTACATTTGACAGCGTAATGTTAAGAGGGATGTCCCAATACGGCATAAAAACATTAAAAACTATTCAACAACACATTGATTATAAAAAGTGTATAATGTCAGCCCGAAGGGACGAATTCACTATAAAAGCTCTAAAACTAGCATTTAATCTGATAAAATGAAAAATTCATGAGTCCATTCAAAACATAGAGTCATCACGAGTGCTGTAGAGCTCGCAGAACTGCCATCTAGAACGTATCTGACGCAGGACTGTAACTCTCACGTCGCTTAACACAGGGCGCCATAAAAGTGAATGTGTTGTTCTAATATACTTACAACCGGTTGAGTATGTAGAGTCTTGATTTGGACATGTTTACGACTTTTGCTCTTATATTGTAAGCTTGTTATGTGATGTTTAAGATTTGGTATTTATTTCACTTTTGAGTGGTAGAGTCAGTGTCAAATTACTTTGTTTTTCAACATTTACATAAGTTTAGTGTCATTATAGGAAAAATACTACTTGTGTTAGTTATTTTGTGTTTGTAGATATAATTTAGCTGAAGTGTTTGAAATGCGATGATGGTATACGAGAAATGTTTATAGTAGTTGTCATAAAAATCTATAAATATGAAACTGCGCTGACATAGTCAATCTAACGAAAGAAAACACAGAGACGAAAATACTAGAGTTAGCAAGTTGAAGTATAGGGAACATTAAGAGAGCGTCACGCTGTATCCCTTTTATTTCTTAAAGTCCACGTAAGCAAAATTAAAGGCGATGATTTGTAAGTAATAAAATATAGGTTAGACGCTAAATACTACCGAGTATATGAAATTAAGTCCTCTCATGTAGCATTATATGTTTAAGCCCCGGAGAAAGGGATAATGTTCCAAAATATTGTTAATACAAGAGTAATAGGAAAAAAGGACTAAATATTTTTTATCTTCTAATAAAGACTCATGTTCATTCTCATCCAGTAAGATATCACCCCACATATAATAAAGAAGAGAACCTTCCTCATGCAAATTGTCTACCGTACAATTTCCGGAACTCATCTGAGCGCGAACACGCTAATACTCTATCACCGGACCCACTCTTGTACAATGGATATTAGTATTTACTCTTATATACTAACATTACCTTGTTGCTTTTTGTAGAGGCTTAAATTATAGATTTCGTTTTTTTTATTTTGAGCTGCACTCAGAAAACTTATATTTTGAAAATAATCTTCTACCTGAAAATATATTTTTTCTGTTACGTTATATTATAGAATCGATCTCTTGAAAAAAGTTTTGGAAAAGAAAAAGGATGTAAAAGAAAACACGTTTCTGAATTTATAAATTGAACTATACATTAGTTTAATGTCTCGTATGTAAATTTTAAGTCATCTTCAAAATTTGGGCAGGCTTAATATAACGAAGAATGAAAATCTTTTGATAAACTGTATAGGTGATGTTGGTTTCCACCGTTACTGCCTTCGAAGATATCTTCCCATAGGTTGCTTAATAAATATAATTGAATGACCTACTTATACTAGCTAAATCAAAAATATTAAGGACATTCAAAGTTCAAGCTGAACCCGACCTCCGTCCGTACTCGACCCACAAAAAGATTATATTATTGTACGTAAGTAATGAAATTTTATTCTAAGGACCTATTTAGAGACGAAAACAAAGAAACTCGCTCGTGAATATGTCTGAAAACTTTATGAAAGTCAATACTCATTTAAATGATTTATTAACGAGATGCGTATCAATTCGGCTTTTACTGTTGTTGATGCCTGTAACTAACTCAAAAGTAAATAGGACTTATGTGAAGTATATTTCAAGTTTTTGAGAGTTCTTGTTAATTGCTGTTAGCTTTATTAAATTGAAAATAAATATATATTTAAGCCATAAAACGGTTCTGTTTGACGCTCTCAGTGTAGAAAAATATATTTTTGTTCCTTGCTTATTATTTCTTTATTTAAATAAAGATAAAGCTTCAGATAAATCGAGTTCCATTGATTCGAATCGAACCCATATCTTAAATATACTATTAGACTCTATGCCTCTTTCATAAAAAATACATAAATCAAATATAAATCAGCTTCATGCTGTATTCTGCACACAGCAGGGTAGGCAGAGGGAACCTTATGTTAAAACACTCCGTTCCCCACTTTTTGCCGAATTTTGGAGGCATTGCGTTGCGAAACACCAGAGCGAAGAAATAGAAATATAAACGCAATAAAATATTTCACTTCCTCGACTGGGGATCGAACCCACAACCGTCGAGTTACAGTCACACCTTTGTGACGCTACGCCATGACGGCCTCTAAGACACTCAGTCACTTTTCTCTACATTTCTTGCTTTGCAAGCAACAAAAAAACAGATATAAATCAAGAAGTCAATTTAAATGATTTTCGCGATGAAAACCCGACAAGATATAAATTTAAACAAACTGGCTAGTGGCACAGCATGAGCTCGTTACCTCAGCGCGGTAGTGCGGAACTAACGTAAGCGCCTGTACACTATATACTACATACATATATTGTTATGTTTCGCTTTTATATAGTCTAATAGCTTTTACTCTCGGCGGCTTGAGGCCAGTCGTGGCGCAGGCGCACAAATGTGTGAGTGTCAACGCGACTAGTTGTGGGTGCGATTCCCATTCAGGAAAATGAAATATTTAATATTAATTTCTTCGCTCTGGCGTCGAGGTAAGGCACGGCGTTGAATTCTGCCACTCTTGAAATGCCTATAGAATCCGGTAGACGGTGGGGAGTGGAATGTCTTAACACTACCTCCCCCTGACTACCCTACGACATGCGGGATACAGCGTGAAGCTTCGTCTGCTATTTTAAAAATAAACAACTAAGTGTTATGTGTGACACATTCTAAATACCCGTAGTAACTCTGATCACAGGCTCAGCAGTACTCTTATTCGGTACATCGAAACGAATGACATGATGTCAATATAACCGTCTTGAGATTAGCGTTCGACAGCTAACCATGTCAGTCACTTTTCCTCAAAATCAAAAAATCATGGGTTTTCTTAAAACCCTGCGCCATAGAAACGCAATGTATTTTAAATTAAATTAACTCGAATATTAAATTATTTTTTATTTTAACAATCCCAATGTTTTTGTTTAACCGTTCCACGCTTATAGCCTAGTATATACAAGTCAACTCTCTTCACCACTAAAATAGATGGGTAAAAGCAAAGTGAACACATAATATTTTTGGCTTATATTTTTTTTGGATTTTTGGCTGCAATAGTCATTGCAGCCAAAAATCTAAGTGTTTTCTTTTTTTTTTTACAGCATTACACTGTATTTAGCAGGTTAGTCAGAGGTAACCTAGTGCTACGACACTCCGCTTCATTCGGAGATATTGCGCGGTAAATAGTAAAACTCTACGCCGCGTTTGCTCTTCATACCAGAGCGCGGAAATGAAAACGAGTGTGAATAAAACTCTTTTTAACCGAATTCTGTAAGAAAAGGAGGTTATCAATTCGACTGTATTTTTAGTATTTATTAACTTCTCATAACTTTTAACTACATGAACCGATTTGGAAGATTTTTTATTTGAAAGTTAGTGCTTCCGGTGTAGCCTTTTTTTTGTCTATGAAAAAATCACATATATTGTGACAATAAGGTATCCGGAAATTGTAAATGAAACAAAAAGTATTAATTTATTCATCAATATTTATTTTGTCACCTTCAAAATAAGCCCCATTTGATGCAATACACATGAGCCAACGCTTCTTCCAATCTTCGAAATATGTTTTATAAGCACTTTCCGGGATCTTCTTTAACTTTTGCGTCGAATTCTCTATTATGTGTTCAATTGACTCATAACGGTGTCCTCGGTCTGGTGAGTACGGTGGTTGATCGATGGTATTTATCGAGTTTTTCGTCATAAATTAAATTAAAATTTGGTCACGACGTGAGCTCGGTGCGATGGTGCATTATCGCCAAGTCTGCCAGCGACCTTTCTCATGTCCAAAATGTCAACCAAAATCAAAAGAAACAACTCTCTAGAGATGTTAAGATCTTGAGCTAACTTTCTAACACTAGTATGACGATTTTCTAGCACAGTTTTCTTCACAATTTCAATGTTTTCATCGCTTGAAGAGGTTGAAGGTCGTCCGGAACGAGGCAAATCTTCAAGGCCGTTTAAAAACTTGTATTTTTGATAAAATTGATTCACCCTAAGCCTCTCCCAACATTTTCAACGTTTCCGTACACGAAATTTCGCTCGTAACACAAATTCAATGCAAACTCTTTGTTCAATTATTGGATTCATTATAAAAATCGTCGCGCACTACTGAGGTGTGTTTACCAAGCTGAGTACTGTCAACAACCTAGCTGCCAGATCGCGTTAAAAATTGGTATCAGAGGTCAGCACAGTGCTAACAACTTACAAAAATATATATTTGAAAAATAATTAACGCGCGATTTTTAAATAGAAATTTCCGGATGTTATTTCCGATTGTCACAATGTAAGTCTTAAATTTCCTTTCGGTATGTGCGCGATAAATGGGCGAATAACTCAATGTCGCGTAAACCGATTTCGATGATTGTTTCTTTATTTGAAAGAATACACTCTAAGGATAGTGAAAGTTTGGTATGGTTCCGATTATTGGATACGATCGAAATTGACAAAGCTTTTTTGGTAAAAAAATTGCTATATTGTAATAGTTACAAAGAAAAATATTATAAAAATTGATGTTTGAAGTGAAATTCCTCATCGTTGCATTTCTTTTTAACCAACGTCAAAAAGTAAGATTTTCTCATTTTCAACCGATTTCATAAGAAGGAGAGGTTCTCAATTCGCCCGAATATATTTATTATGTATGCTCTTCTCAATATACCAGAATGTTGCATATTGTGTTTGCAATTAAGTGAAATTTTACATAAGACAACCACTCGTTGACTACCATTACCACCAACACTAATTTAAGAAGCATCCTTTTAAGGTCTACATAAAATCGTAAAATTAATTAATGTTTAACAAAAACAAAGACCGACTTTTATGTTAACAACGAACTAAAAAGTAACAAAATAATTACACAGATTTTATAATTTTGAAGTGTCAAGCTAATGTTACAATAATCTTACTGCGATATCAGATTACTAAACCTGTAAGTCTTACTTGGCACCGACTTCAAAATTGTTAAATCTTTGTAAAATTATTTTTTTTTAGTTGGTTTTTTGTTTTTTTTTTTGTTAGCTTCATGCTTTATTTCGCACATAGCAGAATAGTTCCCGTTCCCCACTTTGTGCTGAGTTCTGGAGGCATTGCGTGTTGAGTGGCAGAACTCAACGCCGCGTTTTTGCCTCGACACCACAACGACATAATTATAAACGTAAATAAATATTTCACTTCTTCGATTGAGATGGAACCAACAACCAGTCGATTTTGCAGTGCACGAAATCCCACTCTTGTGCTGCTGCACCACAACTGGTCTCGGTTTTTCTTTTTGTTAAAAATTAATTTATACTCTAAAATAACTTCAGCTATTAAGAAAAAGCTATAAGAAAGCAGTCGTTTGATTATACTATCTTGAAACGATCCTAAATAACGAATAATATAATGAATGCATTCAATACAATGCTCACTTCTAGAAAAAACTCGTATAATATTTTAACTAGAAGACATTAAAAATTCAGAAAACGCAAGCTCTGAAATCAAGTTAAGTAAACGCGAACACTACGGAGCGCTGCTAAGTTTATTTTATGTTTATTTTCTTCAACTCTCAACTACAACGGTGAAGATGTTATTGCTTCCATGATTTTTCTTTCAGGAAAAGCTATTTTAGTACTGCAAACTGCTGGGGTGCTCCGCGATGCGTTCCCAGCCAATAAAGAGTAGTAGTTAGAACACGCATTTAGTAATAGGTTTATTTAGTTTTATTTTATTCAAAACTTTCAAAACTCAGATTGACAGAAAGTTAGACTGACTGACAGACACACAGGCGGACAAACAGACAGACTGATAGACTGACGTCCAGACTGACAGACAGATAAAAGCTGACAGCATATTTGACTGAATGCTCATTTATCGAGTATGTGGCTTTTATTCACATTAATCGTTACACTGTCCTCGCGTACAATTCAGTAACTTCTACTACACCAACTCCGTGAAAGAGTTGTTACTTTGGCTTTCCCGGCGAAACCGCAGGCAAAAGCTAGAGTCTACATATAATTTTCAATTTACAATATAGCAATATATATTAAAAATATTTTCATTAATAAGTAATATTCTCCATAACTTTTACTAAAGAGATTCACGGAGTTCCAACAAGTTAGATTGGTCTTCCTTTCTTCGATGCGGGTTCTATCAAATCTTATATTTACAGACGGCAAGAGCTTTTTGGCTTCTGGATATTATTTATCTGTTATCGATACCACAGATTAGTTAGATTAAGTGATTGATTGGTGAAGACTTGATTAAAAACTTTCGGCTAACTTTTGTGTATGGCTTTACCGAGCGGACTGAGTTTATGAGTAAATAAATGAATATTGCTCGTATTAGATGAGTTGAGGTCATTCTGACTAAGTGGGACACTTGTAATGTCTAACTGCGAAAGTGATAGTCGTCGATTCAATTTCCACTTAGAGGAGTGAATTATTTTTATTTGTTCGCTCTGGTGGGCGGAGTACGGCATTAAACGCAACGTCTCGTCAAGATATACGAGATGGTACCTTTGAGACATTGCCATCTATTGGGCTAGATGAAATGGGAAGTGTAAATGTAAAATTGACAAATAATTTGCTTACATAACATTATACTTATATCATTTATGTAATTGTCGTCTTACTGAAAGTTTAAGGATGTATTTCCGTCTCAGACAGTAATTTTTTCTTCATTTCCTCTCTGGTATAAAGACATAGTACGGCGTTGAGTTCCAACACCTAACTAGAATGTCTTAATACTAGTTTCCCCTGCTTAGAGTAGACGGAATTATATATTTCGGATACAGCGTGACGTTGAACATTGAACATAATAAAAAAATCTGTACATACATACATTATTCAAGGTGTAATATAGAAATGCTCACCGCTCTATAATATCCATAAATATAAGACAACGCTGTGCATACAACTTAGCGCTAAACACTTACAATAAAGTATAAACGTTTATCATTTATCATAAAACTACCGCCATTCATTGTAACGAATAGTTATTGAGTCTGTTCCTAAGAAACAGCAATACAAGTATTGCTTGTTGTTAAATTTATTATTTTATTGTTTCTTCATATTTCTTTTCCTATTTTTATAGATAAGTATATTTTGTAGACACAGTGCTTCCTGACGGAGGTCACTCACACTAATAACTTAAAATGATTAAAGAATATTTTTTTCTTTTTTTTTTATGGAAAAAGTATGGCAAACGAGCGTACAGGTCACCTGATAGTAAGTGATCACCGCCGCCCACGACACCGCGTAACACCAGAGGAGCTACTAGTACGTTGCCAGCTTTTGGGGTGGCTGGGCGCCGGAGCTCGGCATTACATAATGCGAAACGCAGTGGCATAAAGCCACTATTTCACGCCGGTTTTAAATGCCGGGGGTGGTAATTATCCGAGTCTGCCCATGCGTATCGCCATTGCTGGCGGTGTGACTCTCCCACTCCTACTTTAGTCGCCTCTTATGACACCACCAGTAACAGGGTGATCCTATTCTAAGCCGGGAACACACGACTAGAAATTATTCAGTGGTTAGATGCGATTTTCAGGTATAGCTTACTAACTACTAACATTATACTACTGTATCATAATAACGTAACGTATAAAGATAGTAAGTTGTACAATGATGAAAAATACACACGTATATTAAAATTCTGTGAGGCCGTCGAGGCGCAGCGGCACAAGGGTGTGACTATAACGCGACGTTTGTGGGTTCGATCCCCACTCGGGAAGGTGAAATATTTAATACGTTTATATTTCCAATTTCCTCGCTCTGGTGTCGAGGCAAAGCGCGACGTTGAGTTCTGCCACTCAACACGCAATGACTCCAAAATTTGGCAGAAAGTGGGAAACGGAGTGTCTTCCCTCTGCCTACCCTTACCCTGCTGTGTGTGGGATACAGCGTGAAGCTAAAGCTGATTTATATGTGGGTATAAATCAGCATGGTGGTATTTAAATTATATCTCAAATATACGCACATTGTAAATTGTAAATACGTAATATTTGAAAATCAAAGTCATAGGATTTTAATAAAATATCTACAACTTTTTAAATTATTAAAATAAAAAGAATAAATGTACTTATTTAGATACGTTTTCCGCGTTCGAGTCCCGCTACGTTCAAATTTTCATACGTTTTCTAAATAAGTATTTATCTTTCCTAAGTGTGGAATAACACTTTAAATTTGTTAAAAACAATAAATATAGTTTTCTTATTAAAAAAAATAGACATTATATATGCTATATCAAGATATTACTCAGAACAAGCTTATAATATTAAGAATCCTGATGTACGAATATCTAAAGAATTCCTGTTCACATTTCTACATCTTCATGGTTGTTTCCAATTAAAGTTAATTTGTTTTGAAATTTCAATTAAAACTGGGAAATTTTCTTCACAACGCCACAAGCTTTTTGCTTTTTAAACAGCTGCCATGAGGAATTTGGACTGGAGAAATGAAATTTAAAACGATAAGAGAAACTTGAACATAGCGGATTTTTAGCCCGCACATCTTGGGAACTGTCCAAGTCCTCTAACTATTAAGCCATACGTTCTTAGTAAATTACGCCGAAACTCAAAAATCTTGTATGCATGTTATAACTTACTAAGCAATTCACATATTAAAACAAAATCGCTTTCCGTTAATATAGGGTAAAACCAGGATGCTTCAATAGAGTTGGCCCTACAATATAAAATTCCCATTTAGATAAAAAAATAGGAATACGTGTTTTAAATTCTATGGTACTTTATTAAAACATAATCTATAACGTAGTTTTTCTTTCCTTTTATCTCTATATATAATTAAACAGTAAAAATATTTTGTCTGTACATTTAATATTTTTTACTGAAATGGATAGAGGGACACTTAAAAAGAATAATAGAAAGCAAAAATATTTTTTCTGTCTTTATTTCTTGTCTGTCTATCTGTATGTATGGTCACGCACATCTCTGAAAATACTAAACCGATTAACTTGAAACATTTGCGAATTGTTTTGTTTTAACTCAATTAGAAATCTTAAGTTTGTTTCATCAAATAGCAATTTTTCCTATATAAATATGCACAGCGTCGTACATTATATTTAGATTGCTATATTATATTCAATGGTTTAAGACGAAATTAGTTCAACACACTGATGAAAACGACGACTTGATCTTCAATTCGTTAATTTTTTTAATTCTTCGGCTTGGTCGTTTCAAATAAATCTACGAGCATATATAAATGTTTAAAAACATCCTATTTACGTGTACTTTGTAATAACTTTATATTTACCAATTTACGTTTATAAGCATGTAGTTTTCTCCTTGAGGCTGTCGTGGCGCAGCAACAAGGACAAGGGTGTGACTGTGACGGTTGTGGGTTCCATAGCCACTCGAGGGAGGTAGTGAAATGTGTAATAATTTAACATTTAAAACTGTATCTGAACGAGTAAATTATATTAGTCATTGACATCAACACATGACTGTCAGCTAATTCTAGTCATTAATAATATTTTA
>DWGR01005556.1:0-10294 GCA_018247715.1 Heliconius burneyi
CTCAACACGCAATGCCTCCAGAATTCGGCGGAATGTGTGAAGCGGAGTGTCTTAACACTAGGTTCCCTCTACCTGCCCAACTGTGTTTTTATTAACACTAGCTTCCCAAGTTTCCTTTGCCTAAAAAAAACTACGTGCGCATAACTTTCACTTCAACGTCATTGTATCTATCTATGTAATTAATATATTGCTTATCAAATTAACTTAGCGATTAGTTGTCAGTGGCAATCCTTCCTTACCCATGTTTCTATATTATCATTAGTTTGACACTTAGTATAGACAAATTTTGCTATAAGATATAAAGATATTAATATAAGATATCTTCTTAGAAAGTTGAGTTATTACTACCCGCAGAGGGACGAGGGACGAGGCAATCGGGGGACTGCCTGTACTTAGGAATATTATTTTTATTTTCTTATTCTGGTCACAAAAGATGACGTTGGATCCTGCAATGTCTTGAAAATTAAGCAAAATTTGTTGCCGGAATGCCTCAGTACATAGTTGTTTTTGCCTATCCTGCGTTGTAGGAAAGAGCATGAATCTCCTAAAATTTATGAAAATATAGCTTAAGCACAAATTGTATAATATTATTTCAAACATATTAACTTAGCGGGATCCTGTTACTTTAAAATTTTTATATTTAGAGGCCCGTTCAGTCATGACACAGGGGTACAAACGTTTGACTGTAAACGCGACAGGTTGTGGGTTCGATTTCCACTCGAGGAAATGAAACATATAATATTTTCATTTCTGCACTGTAATATCGAGCTAAAGCGTGGCATAGAGTTCCACCACTCAACACGAAAATGCAGAATTCGGCGGAAAGTGGGGAGCGGAGTATCTTAACACTAGGCTCCTGCCTACTCTGCTACATGCAGGGTACACTGTGAAGCTGAAAAAAATAAATATCTAGTACTTCTCAAATGAACAGTTCAACTAAAATAAATACTAACATACACCTTATATCCAAAGCGCAGGTGTACACAAAGCTAGTACAGAATAAATTATATGTGAAATTTAGTGACGATTTCCATTCCATTTCGTTCTGTTTGTATTATATTCCCGACACTCAGTATTGGAGTGTTGACTGAGGAGTTGACGTTCCAAGACTGTTTGATGAATAATATATTTGTTGAGCTATTTGCTTTAAACTTTTCACCTGTTCTCTTTAAAATATATAATATAGGATGTACATAGGTGTAATATTTGTAGGTGTATAATGAAGACCAGTGGTGGTGCAGGAGCACAAGCATGCGGCTGTAAATGCGACAGGTTGTAGGGTTGATTTTTTCCATTTCCACGCCGTGAAAACGAGGCGAATTGCGGCGTTGACTTCCGCCACATAACACGTAATGCTTTGGGCGGATAGGGGATCGGAAGCATGTCTTGACACTAGGTTCCCAGGTTTCCTCTGCCTACCCTGCTATGTGCGGGGTACGAAGTGAAAATAGTGTGAAGATGAAAAAAATGTATTACGTTTGCTTATTTAGTTTCTGCTGTCTTACACTTTCGAACAAAGTATGTCTGAAATAGGCGGAAAGAGGGAATTGACTTTTATCACATAGACATGATAGAATGTTAAAAATTTAATATGAATGTTTTTTACGAAAAGAAAAATTGAGTGGGTAAAAATACGCAAGTAAAGAATTACTTATGTATTTTTATAGTGTAACACACTTGTAGAAGATAATGTTCTGTAGAATACTAGGTAATAATAATAATATATACTATCAGCTTCACGCTATATCCCGCACACACCAGGGTAGGCAGACGGAATCTAATGTTAAGACACTCCGTTCCCCACTAGGTATAATAAAAATAAAATACTAGGCTTAATACAAATATATGTTTTATCTTGTTGTATATTAAAGAATATAAAAGCTGTAAGTCCAAATCATATACGTCACATACGTAGAAACTTATATCTTATTTAATTTAGCCGTCAGAGGAATTTCATATAAATCATCCTTCTCCTTTTGTTAACTTTTTAGACATAAAAATTCTTGAAAAATATTTGAAGTTGCATCTATAACAGATAGACATACATTTACCTGCTGCGCCACAATGGCGTTAACATGTTAATTAACATCACAGACCTAAGCCTTAGCACTAATTTATGTAACGTTTCAAATTACTAATTATAAATTTAAATTATAATTATTTATAACTTACATACCTCAACATGGTTCAACATTATATAGAATATATGTTAATAGCTTTTCATTTTAAGATTAATTTTATACTATATAAAGAATACATATACTATATATAGAATTAAAAATACTCTGAATCCCGTATACAGCAGGGAAGGCAGAGGAACCCTTGTAGGAAAGCCACTCCGTTTCCCACTTTCCGCTGATTTTTTCGAGACATGTTATGTTATTTTTGCATGGCTTGTTAGGTGGCGGAACTCAAGGCTTGTCTTAGTACCAGAGCAAAGTAGTGAAAATAAAAATTAAAATTAAATCAGCTTCACGCTGTATTCCGCACACAGCAGGGTAGGCAGAGAGAACCTAGTGTTAAGACACTATGTTCCCCACTTTCCTATTTTGTAGGCATTGCGTGTTGAGTGGCAGAACTCAACGCCGCACTTTGCCTGGAGGCCAGAGCGAAGAAACGAAAATATAAATGTAAATAAATATTTCATCTCCTCGAGTCCCCACTCGACTCATCTAACCCACGACCAGTTGGTTTTTACAGTCACATCCTTGTACGTGGGCCTGACCCCTGGCCCATCCCTGGGCCGTGACGGTCTCGTTCATAAATTTTCTATAGATTTATTATAATATCTATTCTTATAATAAATCTGTAGAAAAGTCGTTTCTTTACATTGAGAATATTTAAAAAAAAAATGCCAGGATCTAAAAGCATAACTAACAGAATCCATTTCAGACAACATAATTTGTTTGTCTGTCTGTTTATGTTCGTTCGTTTGTCTGTTTATGTGATCACGTGTCACGTAAAAAGTACACAACAAATTTAAGCAACTATTTATATAAAAATTGTAAGTAACCCAGAGAAGGCTTAAGTTTTTATTTCATTGTAATCGCTTCAATCAATCAAAAGATATATAAACTTACGTATTTAATTAACATATTTAAATTTTTAAGAAGTTCATATTTGATATAGTAGAAATAGAAACATGTAACGCTATGTATTGGCAACAAATGTAAGGTACTAAAGTACTTATTCAAAAAACGTATAAAAAATTGAACGCAGCGGGACTCGAACTTGCGCCTCCTGAAAACCAGGTTCAAAGACATTGTGTATTGACTGGCGGAACTCAACACCGGGCTTTGACCACTGAATAGAGGAATGCAACCAATTTAAGTATAATCTTTCCCCCAATCGATCCCACAACCATCGTGTTTACAGTCAAACACTGTTAACTGCGCCACGATGGCTTGGTTTTATTACATAAAAATATCATTTTATGATAGAAAATAATATCTTGATTATAAGGCAACAGCTAGGGTGACATACAAGGGTGAAGGGCAGACGACATCAACTAAAATTGAAATACTTGCTTTATATAGAATAAATATAAGAGAACGTAATTGTATATATTCTATATAGAAACGTCTTTAATAAAAAACTTAAATATATTACAGTATACATATGTTTAATAAATAGAGAAGTTTAAATTAAAAATGTGTGCTGTTCAATATTTTTTATACTATCTCTTACTATATTTAGATTACGCATATTAAAATAAAAAATAGGTTTTGTCTTTTTTATGCACCAGGTTCCTTCTGTCTACATCCTGCCTAGGGGATATAGTATGGTGGACAAATTGGTAGTCAATTCTAATTAATGTACTCTTATATTTTGTGTTTTTGTTCAACAAAAAAAATGAATGCATGAACTGAGACAAGTCGTGAAGCAGGGGCACAAGCGTGTGACTGTAAGCGCGACGTAACGAAGTGTCTTAGCACTAGACTCTATCTGATTACAGCGTTAAGCTGAAAAAAATGGAAAAGGTGCTAAATCCTAAATTACATGACATTTATAAAGTTCATTTTAGTTAATTGTTTTTCTTTTTCTGCTTTAGGTACTTAAATAACGTCCAGTCACTAGTATTTTAAAGTCTGACGAAGATAAAATGCATATTGCAAAACAATTCCATTTTTCTGTGATGATAAAAGTTCGCGTTGAAAAGAACAATCTATCAAGAAATTGAGTTGTCACTATACAACAAGTTTTAATGGCGTGTTGAAATTACTTTGAAACTGGTTTTATTCCTCTTGCTTTTAGTAGTATCGTTGTATACGAAACTTCTATTATGGATGGGGTGGCGTGATAGGTGGTGGAAACCATCTATAGTAATATTATAAAGAATAGTTTGGCTAATCTCGCTGATTTTAGGATCTACGGCTTAGTAGTGAAAATATCTTTTCGTTATAGATAGCCCATTTATCGATGAAAACTGTACATATCTGTGGCTAATTGCAAGCTGCGTGCGAGATAGCCGCAAGGCGCAAGAGTCCGACACATCTAACGATACCTCGAGCTTTAGGTCCGTTTTTATAAGTCACACCCAAATCTGAAATCGATCTTGAGATCCCGTTTTCATTCACACATAAATAATTTATGAGGCATTTCCAGATCTGAATTTAGACTTAAAAGCGGCTTATAAATACGGGCCTTAGGATGACATATACAATTCTTAGCTTTTGGATTTTAACCTGAAGGCTAAGCTGTAGCGTAGTTGTGGGTAGCTACATAAGTCGTTTTTAAAGTTCCGTATCTTTTAAGGAAAAAAGAAACCTTTATAAGATCACTTTGTTGTCTGTCTGTCAAGAGCTTTTACCTCAGGAACGCTTGGAGATATCGCGTTGAAAATCAAACCATATATCTAGATCTAAGACCCTAGCCTTGTGATTTCCTGAAAAGAAAAATGACATTCCTACATTTACGTAAAAGAACATATAGGTATATAGCAAAAACATGTGTTTCGACACTATAAAGGGTATCAAAATTAATAGGGTACTTCCAGCTGAAGTACAATTATGAAGTTTAGCAGCTAGCATCTACAGCTAGTACTAGTTCAGGAAAAAATCGGAAAACTATACACTTGTGGTTAAATCCTAAAAAATAATAGCCTTAAATAGTAGGACAAAATTGGGTATTAAAGCCAAGTTCAAGTGAAGTATCTTATGAAAGGGCTCTGGCTTAGCTAAGCCTGAATTTAAGAAAGAGCTCGAGACTTTCAATTTTTATACGGAATCATCGGTGGGCGAGCCCGAATCGCGCTTATCTGGTATTTTAATTACAAAGTTTCTTTGGTTATCATCCAATTTTGTCAAAAATATGGCTCAACTTATACAAACAATGTGACATCAAAATGAAAATCAAAGATAAACTCTATGAAAATTAAATTTTTATCTTAACGTTATATTCTATACCTGTACAAAATTAAGAACCGAATTCATTCAGACTATTGAAAACTAGTAATGTAAACTGAAAATACAAATAAAGCTCAACCTTCTATTTAAGCTTACAAAATAATGTCGACTAAAACACTCCTGTAATCAAGTATACACAATTTTCCTAGAAAAGTAAACAATTTAAAATTTAAATAGAGCATCAGGTAAATTAGAAACAAGCTTTTAGTGAAATTGAAGTCTTTAATTGACTTAACGGTATTATGTAAATGGGGAAATTGTGTAAAAAGTTATTTTTAACTTTGTATCAACAAATGTTAATAAATCAGCTTCACGCTGTATCCCGCACACAGCAGGGTAGGCAGAGGAAATCTAGTGTTAAGACACGGCGTTGCCGAATTCTGGAGGCATTGCGTGTTGAGTGGCAGAACCCAACGCCGCGCTTTGTCTCGACACCAGAGCGAAGAAATGGAAATATACACCTAAATAAATATTTCAGTTCCTTAAGTGGGGATCGAACCCACAACCGTCGCGTGCCGTCCCTCGACGACGACGGCCTCAACAAAAACAAAACGTTAATTATTATCTATAAAATGTGTCCATTTGTGATTTCAAGCGAATCATTATCATATTATTTTTTCTCCTTTCCTCTCTTTTTTTTATTAATATTTTTTAAAATTCTAATTTTTAAGAAGATGTGAAGATTGCAAGCTGTATTAAATTGAGAATTTTTACCCATCGAGTTCGTTAAAGCTTTTAATAATTTATAAGTATTGTAATTTTCTTAGTATATGAATAATATTTAAAAAAAATTAAAGCCTTTTTCATATTATCTCTATTTACATAGAATATCATTCGATGCGCGAGTTACTATACTTTCTTAACAGATACTTTTATATCAACAACGTGAAACGACACATTCAAATCGATCTACAGTGTATTAATATAAATATTTTTTTAAACTCTATGCTTTTTTTACATAACACTTAGATAGCCACTTAGAGTCCCTTTGTGTGACATGGTGGAACTTAACGCCGCATTTCGTCTACCAGAACGAGGTAATAGAAAGATGGAAAATAAAAGTTAGTAAAGTATGGAAATCACTTATAAACTATACTATTCTTTTCTTTTTTGCAGCTTTAAGACACTTTGTTCCTCAGTTTTCATTACCTTTATAAGTTAGGTAAGAAAATCGAAATATCAATACGTATAATAATTTGTTTCGCTCAGTGGGAATCGAATCCAAAACCTTCACGTTTACAGTCACACGCTTGTAACACTGTGTCACGGGCCTCTTATTATTTTAACTAACATTTTCTGATATTACATGAATCGACTCTTTCAATATACAATGCCATCTAGAATAATCTCAATATAACTAGGTACAGCTATTCTGTTATAAAAGCGCCATCTGTCTTCATACAAGGCATATGTATAATGGTACGATCTAGTTCCTGTATATAAACTCATATAAGTAGTAGGAACTCAATCGTTTCTTTGCAATAGTATAGAGATGTCGTCGTAAGAGAATAAAATGTTATATTATACAATGTACCTTAGCTTTGTATGCAAAATTAATGAAAAAATAGAGTATAAAATTAATTTAAATTATAATTATAAAATTGAAAACATAATTTATTGTTTTTCATTGTACGAGATTTTAAAGTATGACCGTAGCATTGATACCTAGTTACGCCTTTATTTAATAGAAAAATAATATTATTTTTTTTTATATTTGTTAGTAGCTTCTACTCGTCAATAAGTTTATCCTCGCCAAAATACTTTGGTCAAATGGAAAAAAAAATAAAATAATAGGTTGTACGGTTGTGATTTTGGTTCTGGTACAAAGGTTTGAAGGATTTTGATGCATCGTTTAGTTTCACGACACGCAATGAAAAGAAGTATTTTAGTGATGTACTAGATTAGATTCCCAGGTTCCCTCTGGCTACCCTTTTTCGTTAAAAAAAATCAGACATAATGTAATTAATAATGTAAGCAATGTTCCCGAGGGAGCACCGACCGCAGGTACAGTCAGTGGATACATGACCTTCCTAGATAAATTTTTGAAAGAATATCCAGTACAAAAAGTGTTATTCAAATCGAACCTGAGATTTGCGCGTTCAACCTTACTAACTCTTTCGCCTTATGATAATAGTATATATGTATAATATATATTGTGCAGATTGCCCTATATAGGGCCCAGGTTCAGCCTCATATGGAGTACTGTTCTCATCTCTGGGCTGGTGCAGCCCAGTATCAGCTTGTCCCATTTGATCGCATACAACATAGAGCCGTTCGAATCATTAGGGATCCATTGAGCTGTGAAAGGCTTGACATTTTGACTTTGCGTAGAGACGTCTCCACGCTGTACGTTCTCTATCGCATTTATCATGGGAAGTATTCTGAAGAACTGTTTGACCTGTTACCTGCCGCTGAATTTTCCAACCGCACAGTACGTCACAAACTTAAATATCATCTGCACCACCTGGATACGTGGCACTCTACTACTGTGCGGTTTCGTAGAAATTTCCTTCCACGCGCCTCGGAACTGTGGAATGGCCTACCTGCGGCAGTGTTTCCAGGTCGATATGATATGGGTACCTTCAAAAAGCGCGTCTACCTCCACCTTAAAGGCCGGCAACGCCCCTGTAGCTCTTCTGGTGTTGCACGGGGTCGTGGGCGGCGGTGTTCACTTACCTTCAGGTGACCCGAACATTCGTTTTCCTTGTCCTTTTACCATAAAAAAAAGCTATTGTACAAATAGCCTCTTTTATTTATATTTTATAAATTTAAATAATTATAGTAAAAAAAGAACATTGTTTGGTTCTTTTTCTCGTTTTCCGAAGAAAAGGATGAAAAATTATTCTTTATTGTGTATATCTTATATTGTTTTTAGAAATAATAATAAAAAAACTCATATTATTTTTTTAATTAACTACTGTATTCTGCATATAGCTGGTTAAGCAGAGGGAACTTCTCGCTATAAAACTCCGTTTCCCATTTTCTGGCCAATTTTCAAAACATTGCGTGTTGTGCGCTGGAACGCGATGCCGCGACGAAGAAAGTAACATTAACAAGAGAAAATGACTATTTCCTCAGAAATCAAATTCAAAACACCTTAAAAATGTATTTAATAGTAATTTTTAATGTCCACATAGCACTGTAGAGAGGTGGTTACACGGTAAATATATTTATCTATCACTCACACTTGCTTTTAGCTGCTTAGAGCAGAACTTACAGCTCTCTGTCAACTAAAACGTTCGACAGAGATGAAGAAAAAGTAGATTTACCTGTTTTTTCCTCATTTAACAGGAAAGGTTAATGTAAATGTATATACTATAACTAGAGTTACATTGTTTTAAATAGTATACACGACTAATATGGTAGTTCAAGCGGGAGCCCCCAACCAGGTTGGCGCAGGTCGACTGAAAGTAATACGATCGACAATATAATGAGCTAGCATGCATTATAAAATATAGCGGAGAAACAATTGTATGTGTATTTCTATTTATAATAGATGCTATGATAATGGAGCCATTTTAATTAGTCGTAGGTTCGATTTGGAATTGGCATTGTTCCTATATGGTATGTATTTAAAAACTTAAAATTTTTTTAAAGCTTTACACTGTATTCTGCAAATTGTGGGGTAAATAAAGAGAATACTCTGGTTTACACTTTTCACCCGTATTGTATATCCAATACGTGTTGAGTGGTAGAACTCAACGCCGCCTCGACAGCGCGAGGAAAGTAATGAGTGTCTCAATTTTTTTTAAATTTTTCTAGCGAGAATTTCTCCGATATCTGCATACCTCTTTCACCTCGTCCACTTTCATTAACCTTTTCACACTTGTTCTCACGTTAAAAACTTACGTGACCTTCCTCCAATATCTTTGATACTGTATTTTTGAAAGCCAATCAAGGTCTCCCACATTTACATTTTTTTCTATCAACTAACTGCATGAAGAAAGCCCTATAAAAAGTTTAGTTATTAGAATAAATTTTTATAAGAAATGGATATAAAACATATTTTATGAATAAATAAACTTAAACTATCCTAAAATTTGTATATACTAGATCAAATGAAACAAAAACCGCATAAAATTTTCTAGATGCTTAAACGTAACGAATGGTCGCTTAAAGTAATAAAATAAAAAGCTTGAATATTGTCATATCTTTGTATATTCTATTTTTTACATATTTCACCCCTAGCATGCTATTTTATGTATTGTTACACATTTAGCTTTATTTGTAGGTTCGATTCCCACTTGGGAACTCTGTATATACTAAAATTAAAATGAAGAAACCAAAATATGATTTATACAAGTAGACTATTTGAGGCCAGTGTGGCGTAGGATTAATAACGCAATAGGATGTAAGTTTGAATGACTCTCGATGACACGACACTCGATGAAATGAAATATTAAAAATTTATATTTCTTCGCTGTGGCAACGAGGCAAAGTGTGGCATTGAGTTAAGCCACTCAACCCGCAGTGTCACGTGTATCCGGCGGAAAGTGGGTAACGGAAGAGATTTTGTGGGAAAGCACACTAGGTTTCCATGTTCCCTTTGCCTATCCTGATATATGTGTATATCTATATATATCTCGCACACTGTATCCGGTGTAGAGCTAAAAAAACGATAAGAAATATATTTTTAAATAGGCAAGTTACACCACCAGCTCAGAAAGCAGCTATAAATATAAGGTGCCGACAAGAAAGCTAGCAATTGCTTTTTTCGAAATATAATGTACTAATTATAAATCTATTTAAACTATTAGCTCAGGTGTTCAATAGCATTATAGTTCTTATCAAAATATGTTTTTTTACTCTTTAAGTCTGAACTTTCAAGTAATATTTTCACTAAAACAAATTCAGAACTGGCTTCTAATACGAATATTATGACAAAACAA